>WOGR01000594.1:0-24144 GCA_015342045.1 Leptinotarsa lineolata | reverse complement strand
ATCTAACGATATTTCATTTTTGGATTTCAGATCAGCCGATACCGAGTAATATGCAGTTTTATCTTTGTTTCGAGAATCTGCAAACAAACGATAAATGTCATAATTAAAAAAAAATATTCAAAACTCACTTCTGTGGAGGCCCCGGTGCACTGACCCCGCCTGCCCTCCCCTAAATCCGGCCCTGCTCTTAACTTCCATTGTATGTTGCTGTTATAACCTTTCGTCAATCGTATATCTATACTAATATAAATGTGAAAGTTTCTGAGACTGAACGGATTTAGATGAAACTTTACATAAATACAGCCTATATATCAGAATAACATATAGGCTACAATTTACAAAGGTGTTGTGTAATTTTGTCATAATATGACGATAAGTAATATGTAAGTAGAAAAATTCTTGCTCCCCGAGAGCTATCTTGGCTTGCGCTGCCTATACTGTTGGAGATACGTGAAGATATAGGTAACATAATTCGATTCGCGAAGCTATCCATTACTTAGTGTAGTCGGCCTATTTTTTAGTTGCTGTATTTTTTAAGTAAAAAAAGTGGGTACCTATTTTGATTGATTGACACTCTTATATTAACGTACAGCCGAAGCTACTGAACCTAGAATCTTGAAATATGCAGGTAGGTTCTTTGTATAGCGTAACACCAAGAAAGTGAATCAGGAATTTCCACCCCCAAGGGGGGAAAATAGGGGTTCAAAGATTCTATTGAATTTCGTCAGTTTCGAAGTTGGAAACCTAAAGTTTTGGGTTATTAGAAAAATATTGTAGCTATTTGTTTAAAATGGTCTGTCGCGAAACTTGATGTGACAAACTAAATTCTACGCGGGCGAAGCCGCGGGCAACAACTAGTCTTCAATAAACATAAATGAACCCCCTTGATGTCCATCGGATCATTTAGATTCAAATTTTTATACGTACTCGTATATCCCATTCTTATGCCAGATACTGTTGAAGAACTCTTGAAAAGTATTCGCTTTCAGTTTCATAATTGTTCATTGAACGTACCTCCACAGAATTGTCGAAAAGCAGAGTTCGTGAAAGACGTTTTCCAATTAATGAAAGAGGCTTTCAACGAAATTTCATTTTTAGATTGCATAACAGAATGTTTATCAGTATTATACACGCATCTATGAGATTTTTCAACGTTAATTCTTCTGGAAGAATACTAAACCGATTCTCTAAAGATTTGGGAGCTGTGGACGAGCTTTTGCCAAATGCTTTCATCGACACAGTACAGGTGACTTTTAACTTCTATTCCAAGTTGTTTCAAAAGTTTTGTCCGCTTTTATAAGTCTACTTAAAACTGTAGTATGTGATGGGTCAGTCTCCACCAGTGTCCTCAAATCCTCGTCCTGGATTACTTTAGGTCGACCACCTCGGGGCTCATCTTCAAGGCTAAAATCTCTGGAACGAAATTTCGCAAACCAATGTTGACCAGTGCGTTCATTAACGTTCATTAATTTTTCGGGTTGTTTTCGCAACACTTTGGTTCAGTTTGAATTGGAGAGAAAAATCGCTAAACAATATCACATAGTAATAGGCTGAAGATAGATTAAAAATTGGGAAAAAATTAACAGCATCAATGTATAAAGTATGTATCGATCAGTATATACTGAGATATAAAAACACATGACATTAAAACGGACGAAACTTTTGAAACAGCCTAATATATTCAACACTATCAAAAAAATAATCAGTTTCAGAATGACATGAAATAATAGTAATAATAATAATAATAATGTTTATTCGTACTATTACATTTACATACAAATGTGGAATGTATCGAAATAGCTATTTCGTGAAATTGCTCAACTCGCTACGCTCGTTCCGCTAAATTTTTCACAAACAAAATAAAACCTTATTCTCAACACTTATATCATAAATAGCTATTTTTCTCTCTCTACAGTGTTTTGACATTTCCAAAATCACCGTACGAGTTTTCGTTCGAGAGTTGAAACCTTGAGATCAAGTAAAAATCATTTCATTTTCAGCTTACCTTGAACTTAGTGGGAGCTATAATTGTTGTTTCCTTCGTAGAACCGTACCTACTCGTACCAACCTGTGGGATGATTCTAGTTTTCTATCTTTTGCGAAGGATTTACCTCAGTACGAGTCGAAATGTTAAACGTTTGGAAGGAATCAGTAAGTAAAATAAAATATAGAATATGGACAACAATAAATCTTTCGATTTTAAGCAAGAAGTCCGGTTTTTTCCCACCTGAATGCGACTCTCCAGGGTATAACCACAATCCGGACCAATGGTGCTGAAAAAGTATTGGTGGACGAATTCGATAAGCTGCAGGACATCCATAGTAGCGCTTGGTTCATGTTCTTGTATACATCCAGAGCTTTCGGTCTTTGGTTGGATCTGGTGTGTACTCTGTTCATCGGAATTGTTACGTTCAGCTTTATTATCTTAGCGGACGGTTAGTATGAAAATATTTTGGAAATATTACATTGAAAAAAATATGACCTGAAGTGAATCGTCAACAGTTATACAGATTATGGAGATTGTTTTTCCGGGTGTTCATCCCTCGAGCTTTTTTCGAAGTTCGACGTTTCACCATAATTTGTTAAGAAAATAAATTATATTGACTGAAATCAAAATGAATTGATAATGGTTCAAACAATAAGTGGATTAGAGAGAACAGATTTTGGGCTAGTAGGTCGTGATCGAATGAAACCTAGAGTAGCAAACGTTTTGCCTGCTACTGTGGCAGACATCATCAGTGGTATGTGCGTTTACTGCGAGGATGAAAGTTGTATCTCGAAGTTTCAGTCTCGTTACTTCACGACATCTCACACACGTCTCATTTCTCCCATCTCCCCTCTTGTTTTCCGGTTCAAAACAAGGTAGACGGTTTTTCCGCTTGATTACATGTTTCCATATGAAAACCTTATGTTTTCTCGCTTGATGAACAAACTTGTAAACATTGACAGGATTATTCCTCTGAAAATTCACTTAACATCACTCAGGATAGAAGTACTCCTTGCCTGACTTCTAATAACTCTGCTGAAAAACAAAATGAACCACTACTATGAGCAACTATTAAGAGACCCACTTAATCGCTCCTCCCTCTATAACGCACATAAGACACTATAACCTACTAATATTCCTAATAAAGCAAAAGGGAACCCGTTTCGTAGATATATGAAAACTTCCAATAATACCTTAGGTGTAGATGGACTCTCCTGAGGTCTCCGACCGAAGCCACTTTTTCCCAAAAAATGTCCCAAACTCACTCACGCAACTATACCGCAATAAACCGTGAAAAAAACACAATACCAAAATCGCTTCGCGAATTCGGTAAATAATTTACTGTAGGAAGTCAAACCGACCTACTTATAAGTTCGCACGCTCCTGACTTTTCACCTCAAGTTAGCTAGCTAAACAAAACGTCATTATTTATCTCTCTCGAACCACCTCGCGAAACCATGTCTTGAGATACCTCGTATATTCCAAGAACTCACGAACTTTCTGACACTGCAGAAAATTCAACCGGTCCACTACTGACCTCGCACGCTACTGCCCTTTTTCACCTCAAATCACCTAGCCAAATAAAATGCGAATAACTCCCAAATACCGCGATCACTTTACGAAACAGTGACCAGAAATTTTTCGTACTTCGGTCCACCCCAAGAGCCTCCCAGGACTCTATAAGGGTCCAACCAACCCAATCAAAAATTGGCACACCATTTTTTTGTAACTCAGAACACCTAGCCCGAAAATTCCGCGAATTCTTATCCCCATTACCAAAGTCGCTTCGCTAAACAGTGGCTTGAAATATTTAGTATTCTAGTCACTTACGAACCTCCCCAGGGGGGAGGTTCAACTGACCCAGTCAGAGGTTAGCGCCCCACACGCGGGTCTGCGCAAGACTCACCTAATTTCTTTTCTACGCTTTCTAGCTTAATTCTGTTAGGGGATGGAATTCTAATTCTCCTAGAGAAATTCCTGTCAATCAAATGGCCCTAAATTATTTCCCAGATTCTTACTCTTGACGCCCTCTTCAAATACGGTGGATAAGTCGGCAAGAATTACCGGCGATCCTCTCTCCACTTTCAATGCAGTGATCCTGCCACTGAATACAGATGTCACTGCAGGTGTCATTTCGAAATATATATATTTTTATGTTTAGAAATAAAGGCGTTTTGGTATGTAGACTATCTCAGACAGATTTATCACATCGTTAGATTAACGATGTTTGTTTAGTCTCGTCTATGATCCTCTGAACTATTAGAAAATAAATTCTATTTCATTATGAGACAATTTTGACATACATTTTTATGGGGTTGACAGTATCGTTCGACCCTTTCGAAAAATGAATAACACAGTTCTTAAAACACCGACGCAATTAAGTTTTAACGATTTAGTTTTACTTTCAAGTGGCTGAACCCTACGTGACCTAAATGTCGTTACTGGAAGTTGATAACGGTTCCCTTAAAATAAAAAGACACTTGTGTTATGATATTTATACTCCACGAAATTACATTTCTAACCTATGCTATATCACACCCATATGTGAATTTTTCGCCTCATGAGATAACGTTGATTTGTTGCCCATTTTGTTAAGCTAACAAGATAATAATGAGTATAACCTACACGATACTCAGTTTTGACAATGCTCTGTTCTAGAGTTTCGAGTTAGAATTCAATGATAACAACTTTGTTACATTCAGACTTCAATACCACAAATTTTGAGATGGAATTGAAATACTTCTAACTCGAAATTTTATTAAATTCTGACTTTCAAAACCACCCATGACTCTACGCCTTCGCAGCTATATGAATCCTAACGTTTTCGTAGATTATTCTGGTAGCAGCGTGGGTGTGGCAATTACTCAATGTATAGGTCTGAGCGGTCTCGTGCAGTGGGGCATGAGGCAGTCTGCAGAACTCGAAAACCAAATGACTTCAGTTGAAAGAGTGTTGGAATTCACGAAAATTGAACACGAACCCGATTTGGAATCAGTAAGAACTAAAAAAATATAATAAACATTCAGTAACTGGAACCTTCGGCGTTTAACAAATACAAAACGAGTACTGTTCTCAAACACCAGAACTACAACACTTTTCTGAGATGACCTACTTCATCTCCTGAAGACGCCAACTTGGTTAGTGAAACGCGCGTCGCGAAGAGTGTTGCAGTTATAATGCTTGGGAACACTGCTGGTTTTGGAATCAATAATCTTCAGAATTGTTCTAGCCTCCTGACAAAAAACCTCCAATCTCGTGGCCGAAGCAAGGGAAAATCGAATTCATAGATACTTCGATGAGGTATGCTCCTTTCGAACCACCGGTTTTGAAATATTTACGTTTCATTATAAATCCCAGAGAAAAAGTGAGTATTATCTTACACTGCATTTGCACACTTAGTGTTATTTTTTGACAGGTTCTATATAAAAAACATACATATTCGCAACAATATGCATCGATTCTATCAAGTTATAACTTGTTTCTTGTAACGGCAAAATAGTATCTACACATCTTAATAGCAAAATGAGTGTACAATGTGCGTGCCGCTAAAACTCATAAGAGTTCCGGTACGATCAGTCCTGGTGGCAGTCTTCTATTCCCCATCCACGGAAAAGATTTCTGTTTTTACCTGTACTGCGTGCTCTTGAGGATATAAGGAGTGGAAGTTTCGCCCTCTAGAAATTTCTATTACAGTCCAGAACATTCGGTAGTATTCGAAAGCATTCCAAAATATTCCAGAACATCTCGAAACACTCTCGTATGTCGTCAAATGTGATGGAACATTGTGACCATTCGCAACCTTTTTCGTATGGGCGAGGCTACTCATTAGTAGAAGTATATAAAACAAGATCCGTCGCGGCTCGAAACGTCAGTTTCTTAGTAGTGGAGTGCAGTGAGTGAATGAAAACAAGCAATGAAGCATGAGTAATCAAAATAAACCAGCGGCGTAATATATAAATCAAAAATAGAATATGATTTCAATAAATTTGTTTACCTCTCATAATTTGACTTTATCATTTTGAGGTGGATTTATGCAGAATCAGCTTTCATCTTCAGCTTCTTTTCAACTTTAATCTATCTCTTTTACATGGGACAAACGAACTTGACCACTCATAAGAGGGAACAAATCCTATACGGGGTCATCCATACAGGGTGTCCCAAAAAGAAAGGGATATAATCGACCAACAGATACAGGAAATGTCAAAAAACAATATTATCCGACCTTGCCACTCACCATTAGCAAGCCCAATAGTATTAGTGAAAAAGGAAGAAAAGACAGTGAGATTTTGTGTGGACTACCGGAAGTTGAATAATGTCACGAGGAAGTCAATATACCCCATACCAAAAATAGAAGACATTTTGACATATCTAGGAGGAGCAAAATACTTCAGTTTACGGATATCATCAGATAAATATCGATGAGATATCTAAACAATATACTGCATTCGTAGCACAAAGACATGGATCCTACGAATTCAACGTATTAAGCTTTGGACTTAGTAATGCACCTACCACTTTTCAATTCCTCGCTAACAAGCTATTCGAGTGCATGAAATAGATGGATGTACTAATTTTTTGGACGACATAGTGGTCTTCTCAAAAACAAAGGAGGAACATCTTGAAAAACTGGAAAAGGCTTTCAAGCGCCTAGAAGTAGCTGGTCTCACACTTAAACCTAGTATAGCATAAACTTCACAGTAATGTTACAAACCATGAAGAGGGGATAATGACACCAATTGCACAAAACAAGCATACAGCAGCTTGATATGTAGGAAAGGGAAGCAAGGAACAATATTTTAACTCAATTCATTCTAATTATGGCTGTTTCATAAGTCAGTAAATTTTGTTCCCCGCGCAGTAATTTTAGATGTTACAATTAACCTCCATTCATTGATGATTTTAAGAGTTCAATAGTTTATGTTTGACAGCCATTGCTGCTATCAGACAACCTCGTGAATTTCAACAAAAATGGAAAAATGTGAATTTCGTTTGCTCATTAAGTATTATTTTTTACAAAAAAACCATCACAGAAAGCAAGGAAAGACTTCAATGGGAATTCTGCACCATGAATTTCAAAGGTTAAAAGGTGGTTCACTGTATTCTGTTGTGGTCGTACTAGTATGCCAAACGTTCAGGTCGCCCAAAAGAGGTCATCACGCCAAAAATCGTAGATAAATTTCATGGACTAGAATTGGACGAATCGAGAAAGGTTGAGAATAGAGGCATCTCAACTGAGCGAGTATATCATATTTTACAAGAATATTTGGACATGACTATAAGAACAAAAGTGTGATATATACTCCAAAAGAGTGTTTGGCGATATGTAGCCACATAGCCACAGTCCGAAAGAGTTTTTGCGCCATTTTGTAACCGTGGACGAAACATGAATCCAACAAACGAAATAGTTGGTATCATAGAGTAAACGTGCACCAAACAAGACAAAGGTGGTCTTGGACAACAAGGTCATGGCCAGTTTTTTGGAATTCACGTTGTTCATTAGCTATAGAAGGGTATAATGATCACTGAATATTAGTCAGAGCTTTTAAACACATTAGAAATTCATTTGAAGAGAATGCACCAGTGTAGTCACGATGGAAAAAATCTATAAATTGGGTTTTGGACTGCTACTCCAAGCAGGATATTCTACAAATTAAGCTCCCTGCTACTATTTCCAGTTTCCAAATTTGAAGAAATGATGAATATTGTTACTCCAAATTTGGGTCGAATGAGGAGATCATTACCGAAACAAATGTAAATTTCGAGGGCCTTGAGAAAACCTATCATTTAAATGGAATGAAATAATTGAAAAAACTCTGGACTTAATGTATCGAGCTGAAAGAGATTATGTTGAAAAATAAAACGCTTGTTTGCGCTTATTCCTTCTAAAAGTCATTGACTAATGGAACATCCCTCGTATATAAAAATGCAATTTGACTCATTAATAGATCGATGTTTGAAAACGGAACATTTTAATAAGATGAATGAAAACACTTTTTTTTGTCTAATTTCCACTACATTTATTTATTCTTACTTCCGGTTTCGGGATTTAGCCCATTATCAAGTAAAACTAAGTAACTCAAGACAAAAAAAACTGTTTTCATTCATCTTATTGAAGTGATCATGAATTTTCAAAAAATGAACAAGTCATCAATAACACAAAACGGAACATCTCAATAATTGAAAATGCTTCGATTGATTTCGTGCACCTTTTTTACAGATTGGGATTGTTGGTAGAACCGGAGCTGGAAAATCATCATTGATATCGGCGTTATTTAGACTTGCTTATTATGATGGTTTGATTCTCATAGACCATTTGGATATTAATGTTATCGGATTGCATGATCTCAGAAGAAAGATTTCCATCATTCCTCAGGTGCAAAATTGACAGTGCTATAAAAGTATAAAAATCTGACAGAGACAGTTTTTTCAGGAACCGGTTATATTTTCCGGTACTCTTCG
Organism: Leptinotarsa lineolata; assembly: GCA_015342045.1. Classification (NCBI taxonomy): domain Eukaryota; kingdom Metazoa; phylum Arthropoda; class Insecta; order Coleoptera; family Chrysomelidae; genus Leptinotarsa; species Leptinotarsa lineolata. Next base: position 15,698 of record WOGR01000594.1, on the reverse strand, counting down.
CTACAACCTAGACCCATTCAATGAATACAGCGATGCAGATATATTTGCAGCATTATTGGATGTTGAAATAAGAAATGCAATGCTTTACGGAATCAGTAAGTCGATCAAATTAATATCGCTAGCAGAGCAAAACGCTCATGAAATTTTCGTTTAAGAATGTTTGGACAACGTCATGACTGAAGGAGGAGCGAATCTAAGCGTTGGACAGAGACAAATGGTTTGTCTGGCAAGAGCGATATTAAGAAACAATTTGATTTTGATAATGGACGAAGCTACGGCGAATGTTGATGCACAAACGGATAAATTCATTCAAAAAACGATCAGGAAAAAATTCGCCCATTGCACAGTTCTTACAATTGCTCATAGATTGCATACGGTCATGGATTCTGATAGAGTAAGTTTAGTTCAATATATAATCACTTATTTGTTATATTCCTACTTATTTGTTAGTTATTTTTATCAATTTTTCACTAACTAGTTGAAACTGTATACATGGCAAATATACTCACTTGAACTGAAATAAAAAAAAAATTAACATCTCTATGGCCATCGATGAGCTACCTATTGGAATCGTTCGAAATGTACTCAAAAAAAGTCTCTGTAGTCATCCATTCTTTATCTGACTTCACAAAATTCATTTCTCTGGCATAGCTTTCACCAATGCCCAAGGAGGACGAACGTATGGGAACACTACAAATGGTGGGCACACTTTTCTATAAGCATTAAAAATAAAAAATACACTAAAATTTTCCTTCTCCTTGCCACTTGTGATAGTACATAAGTTTTTCCAACCTTTCGGAGCAAGAACTCTACCCATCTAAAGACAAAGAGAAAATTCGGATTTGGAAACTCTTCTGGGGTCTTCAATGATACCAGATAAGATTTGTTTGCAAGTGGTCTCGGTAGTGTAGAGGTTAGCACATCCGCCTATCAAGCGGAAGACCGGGGTTTGATTCCCCGCCGCGCCACCCTGCTTGGTAATCACACGTTAAAAGGTAAGGCCTCGTTATTCCATTGCTCGCACAAGCTTTGACTTCTGAGGATTGACGTTCGTCAGCTGGTTAACGAAACGAACAATTTTAGAACAATATTTTTTAGAATTGAAAATTGAGAGTACACTATTAAAACACACTTTTGTTTATTGCCTAAGGCCTCGTTATTCCATTGCTCACACAAGCTTCGACTTCTGAGGGTTGACGTTCGTCAGCTGGTTAACGGAACGAACAATCTTAGAACAATTTATTTTAGAATTGAAAATTGAGAGTACACTATAAAAACACACTTTTGTCTATTGTTCATGATAGTTTTTTATTTGTTTGTTGTCTAGTTTCGGTCATTACACCATTTTCAAAATGACCGAAACTAGTCAACAAACAAATAAAAAACTATCGTGGAAAATAGACAACAGTGTGTTTTTATAGTGTACTATCAGTGAACATGAATTTCCACAAAATAAACAAGTCGTCAATCTAAGGAGAATTAAAGATTATATTGAACCATTCTCTGATAGCCTCTTCCGTGACTGATCCGCAAGCTTGGTTAATGCTGCATGCTTCCCTGAGTGATATTTCTGGATGACGTTCAAAGAAGTTCATGTCAGATGCACAATAAACTTCCTGAAATAAATACTTTTTTTCAGTTTATTGGTAACAATCGTTCGATCTGAAGATCCATTTTCACCTTATGCAAAGTTCGGATGCACTTTGATTGTTTATGTACCTCTTGCCCTACACTAAACCAACTTCATCAAAATATCATAATAGTTGTTTTACATACTTTTTTAGGTCTTAGTTATGGATGCTGGCTCAGTGGTTGAATTCGACCATCCACATGTACTTCTTCAAAACCGAGATGGAATGTTATCTGACTTGGTGAAAAAAACTGGTCCTGGGGTGTCCGATACGCTAAGAAAAGTAGCTCGAGAGGTATGTTCAGAAAAACGATTCATAACATATACATGCAGATTTTGTTTATCCAGTATGTTATTCTATACCGAACTGATGAATGAAGAGACATTGACTATTGCTTGTAACAGTAACTTATATATGGATTTTTTCCAGAATTATGAAGCCAGACAATCTACTGCAGCCCAGTCACAAAAACCCAAGGCTGTCCAATCAGAGAGTTCTATACAAAGAAACATTGCTGTTCAACCACTAAGAGATAGTGATGAAGAAGAAGAGTCGCCGAGAAAGGGTTAAATCGTTTAATGACTCATTCTATTTGACTGCTACCTTTCATGTTAATATCAATAAATGTATCCTATTTTAGAAAAAATCCTAAGTTATGGTTTTGATTCTACGGAAAATACTAAACTGGTACTTGATTTCATGATATTTTCAAGTTACAATTCTTCTCATATTTAACGCCAATCATAAAAGGTAAAACTGGAACCTCTGGCATAGAATTAATCCAAAAACAAGCACCTTTTCCAATCACCAGAAATGCAAAACTCTTCTCAACGCACGTTTTATCAAGTCGGCCTCTTCAGTAGATAAAGAAAACTGTTTTCATCTCCTGACTCTAGCCTACATTTATTTTCAAGATCTACAATATATTTTTAAATCTCACCTCCTGTATAGTCGCTTTGCTATGAATTATTCAAATTCGTCTACTGGAACAATTTCAACTGAAAAACTTCATCATTCTACTTTAAACTAATCGAATTGAATATAATATAACCACAACTGAAAATAACAATAGAATAAATCAGGAAAACACCCGTTGTTAAAATACTACTTATTTGTGTTATGAAAAGAACTGTATGATTCAAAGTGGCTGGATGAGAGATATCAGAAGATTTGAAACCCAAAGTGAATGAATGACATACGTAATTATTAAGCCATAAATAGCTGAAACAATCAAAATGTTCAGTTTATATTGTATTGGCAACATTGGATGGTATAGTTTTGTTTTTTATTTTCATAATGTTGGTGAAAATGATTTAGTAAAAATGATGGCAACAATGTATAGTAGCAGTTAGGTTATAAAAAACGATGTGTGGCGTCGGTTTTCGAGCTTAACCTCTCTGTAATTTCATCTGAAGAATTACAATTAAATTTCTTTTCACTATTTGCAATAAGTATTTTATTATTACCACTTGCATCCGAGAAAAAATATTTAGAGAAGTTAGTTAACACAACTAACACAATTACTCTCACCAATAGGTATAAAATAAGTGTAACTGATCACTGCTGTCTGTACATGGAAGACATTTGAAATAAATTGGGGTCTTTACTAACGCAATACAACCCATGCAATTATTTTTCAGCCATTTTGCCTGTCTGTAATTAATTCGAGTGTGGTTTTCACTGATGTATCCTGGTAATTTAGTGCTTGATTTATTTCAATCGGTTCATAAATAAGAAAGGTAGGTATGTCAAAAAAATTTTATTGTGTTTTTAAATTGGGTCAACCCGTACAATATTCTTTAAAAATGAAATATATTGCGGCCAGTCTGGAAGGCAATATGAGTAGTTTATGACAAAAACAAGGTATTACAGTTTATGATATTGTAGGATAGGTGTGATAGCTAAGACAAAAAATACGAGCAAATAGTTTATTAAATGTTCATCGATAATCTTACCGTCGTTAACAAAAAGTCCCAATTGGTTCTTTTTACATTTTCGTAATGTGACGTTAAAAGCAAATTCAATTACAACCTATAAAGGTGAAAAAATACTACTTTACCTGAGATACACGAATGAAACGAAATAATACGCAATCAAGACAACAGTCAGACTATTTTTCTCCATACAAAGTTCATAAAATTCATTGGCACAAGATGAATGGGGCTTTTCAAATTAGGTTCTTAGGAATCATGACATTTTTTTCTTTCATGAATATATCTTTATTTATCATTTATTTATTCCAAAATGGAGTTTATTACAGCTTGAGTAACACTTTTCTAGTTGAATTGAGTGAATAATCTGCGGAAATGATCTGTTGCTTTTTTCGTTTTTAATAAGTATTTCCCAACGTTTCGCCTAATGAGGGGTTGTCATTTTCTAGAGTACAGAGGCTAGTTAATTCTTTCTCTCAAATTAGATTTATATTTCAGTGTACGTAATAAACCTTTATACTTTCAAAAAAAATGAAGTCGATATTATTTCTTAGTTGTATAAGAAAATGGTTCATTCATGAGGAAATAACACCCAAATTTTGCCATCACGAAGGCACTATCACTATCATTGAGACTTACTCCCTTTCAAACCACATTCCAAAATGTATATGCTTATTTAAAGCAGAAAAAAGTACCTACATGAATGAATATATGACATAACTATTCAATCAATATTACTAAATCAAATGTCGCTTTAACAAAATTCCAAATATTAGTTTCGTAATATGAAATTTTTCCTAATTAGAGAACTTTTTTTTTATTAATATAAACGTGTCTCGGCATATAATGGCTACTGACACAGAATTTGGGAACTAACCAATAAATTGACCTCAAAAACAAGTTGGCAATACCGCGCGCACAGTCAGAACTATGAGAAGATGGAAATCAAATTATGCAATATTAATAAGTTTTGCGGTGTTGCCAAGTTCATATCAAATATTAATCGAAAGGCAATACATTCGAGATGTATTTTTATGTTTTATCTGATAAAAAGATGGGCGAAGTACAAACTCTCTTTGGATTTTATACTAGAAACACACTTTAGAAATCACTATTTTTTTGTTTGATTTGGAGATGGTTCGTAAAACTGAAATTGAGTGTATGACCTGTTAAAAAAAGGTTTATATATTGAAAATATTCTAATATGAGATTTTGAATTGCTCTCAGTTTATTATAGATTTTCAACAAGTATCGGTGAAGTTCATAAAAAAAGATAGATATACAAAAAAGTATTTTGAGAATAATTTGAATGAGCTTATCGTGTGCCAGAGTGTATTAAAAAACCAAAAGTAAGATTTTGCGAATGCTCATCGGAAAACAAAATTGGTAAAATAATATTCAGTTTTTCATTTGAAATACTGGTTTTGCTTGGATTAAAATTTCTAAAACTTATTCAAAGATTTATCTTACTGACGTGATGTAACGATGGTGTGATGTTTGCAAGAAAATGAAAAATATCAATCTTCCACTATTCCCATTCAAGTCAGAATTTAAAAAGCTCCGCAAAAAAGTGCACCGTCTAAAAGAAATAAAATATCACCTTTATCTTGAGTTGGAAATGTAGCACCAACATTAAATTGTCACAAGTATCTGAAACAATGTGTTATCAAAAACAATTAGCAAATAAACAGTGTGAAACATATGAAGAATTATTTCTTCGTCCTCTGATAATTTTCGAGCTAAAACCCCGCAAAGTTTCATTTTTGCTGCCATATCCTCAGCTGAAGATGGTGCTACATTCCTTGTTTATCCTTACTCTAAATCTGTACAAATTAAAATTAGGAATGCTCCTCAATTAACTAGCTGCAACCTTCGCTAGCAACTGGTCGCAAGTTTTCTTTGCGTCTCCAAGTAACATGGATGTGTTCGGTTTGTAAAAGATTGGATTATCCACAGCTGCATATCCAGTTCCGAGAGATCGTTTCATGACGATTACGTTTTCAGCTTTCCACACGTTCAGAACGGGCATTCCCGCGATCGGGGAGTTGGGATCTTCCAGAGCAGCACTGTTCACAGTATCGTTAGCGCCTATCACCAGAACTAGGTCTGTGTCGGGGAAATCGTCGTTGATTTCGTCCATTTCGAGGACGTCATCGTAAGGGACGCCTGCTTCAGCTAGGAGTACATTCAGTTGGCCCGGCATCCTCCCTAAAACAAAACAATAAACAAACAAATACAACTGTTAATGCAAAAAGTTATTTAACATTTTTTGCCACAATTAATAAAATTTGGGTGCAAATGTTTCGTGAATGAATTGATTCTCGCAGTTCGACTAAATATCCTGTTTTGACGCTGAGTGTAAAGTAAAAAATCTTGTTTTACGATGAAAATAACTAATTGCAAAACCAATCTAACACTTTAAAGAAATTAAATCGTTACAATCTCCATAGAACCTGAAACAAAATTGTCGAACCATTTGAAGTTGAGTTCCATGATGTTCCAATAGATGTCTCTAGTCATAAATGTTAGCTGTACTTGATTAATGACACAAATGTGTGGCTTGAGATATAGGTCACCTGTTACGCATTTCAAGCAAGCGCGCGTGGGACCCATACAGGGTCCCACGAGTTGCTAGGAAAAAGAGGTCTATCAAAGTAGAACTCTGCATTGCCGTGACCGTGGGCTCAGAATAATACATTCTTTCGGCACAAATACACCACTCATGAAGGCTCTTACCTCCATAGAAGACATCTCAGGTCCCCCTGCTGCGGAGCGGAATATTCATTCTAGCGTACAGTTGACATTCAAAGAACTCCAGTGTTTTTCAATTAAAAAATAAAATAACGATTCTTATCTTTTACATTTCTTGGTAAAAATTGTCAAATATTTTCATAAGGCTTGCATAAATGTTTAATCGTATAAAATCAACAACACAATAATAAACTTTGGAAAAAGAAATTCATATCTATCAATAGTCAATTATGAGCTGATTTTTATCAATTGATCTAACCTAAAGTTCAAAATGCATCAAAGTAAAAAACAGATGTTTTAATGCAAAAACTTGTACTCACCTGCGACAGGATGGATGGCAAATCTAACATTCTTTCCTTGAGATTTCAACAGGTTCACCATCTCTGCAATCGGATATTGTGCCTTTGCCACACATAGTCCATAACCAGGAACAATGATGATATTTCTGGCGTTTTTGATGGCATCCACTGCCCCATCAATGTTGATTTCAGAATGTGTTCCAGTTATTTCCATCGGTTTTCCAGTTCCAGTGCTTGACGTACCATAACCTCCAAGAATGACATTAGGAAGTGAACGGTTCATTGCCTGAAATGAAAGTGATTATAGCATGGACGTAAAAAAATAAATGAATACAGGACACAGCAAACCAATATCTACGACACAGATTTTGTTGAAGTCGCTAGAATGGAAGGCGCGCGGGTTATGAGGAACGAGGAAACCTGCGATAGACTGTGACTTTCCCTCCACCGAACAGTGGCATATACTATTCAATTAACTGGATGATGATAAAAAAATGGAATATGGAAACTTTCGAGAAAGATGTGATATTATTATTAAATACGTAAGATCACACAGGCATTCCTTCAACAGTGTTGCCACGTGTGGAGTTTCAACGAATTACCCAGAATTATTTGTAAACATAAATCGATTTTCAAAGCTCATTGCACTAGTTTAAGTTTTGGAATATTTGATGCAAATTTTAATTCCATGAAAAAGGCAGTAATTTCAAGTTACTAAATGAAACTGGTTGGCAATAAAGTTTAGATCAGTGTTGGTGGATATTGAAGAATTATCACGGATTCAATATGATAACGCACAACTCAACAGCATGACCTCATAATGTTCCCGACGGCCGTGTTCACTTGATGAGATAAATAACTGGGTCCATTTTATTTTTAGGTCCATGGAGTATATGTAGTCGTATATATCCCAGTAATTTTTTAGCGATTTTGTATCTCCAGATCTACTAACCTTGCACATGATGTACGATAAAATGGCACCAGACGATCCTATAAGAGCTCCTACGATTGTCATGAGGTTATTGTTGAGCATGAAACCTTCTGCGCACAAAGCCCATCCGGAGTAACTATTGAGGACAGTGATAACCACTGGCATATCAGCACCTGAAAACAAATATTCATATTTAAATTTAGGAATATAAATGCTATATACCAACCAAGCACATTATTACGATTATTGCAGACAAAACATTGAATTTTATTGTAAAAAAAGTTTTCCAATATCATTTTTATTTCTTAACTTTGAGGCGTGCTTACCTCCGATAGCAGATGTCAAAGTAACACCCATCGCTGTAGACAATGCAGCTGTCGTTCCCAAAGCCCCCAACCCACCGACCAATGAAGGGTCATAAAACAAATATCCTCCCGCAGCAACATTTGCCAACAGTAAACCAGTGTTTAGGGCATGACGTCCTGGTAATAGAAGAGGAGTAGATTTTAAAATTCCCTGAAGCTTTCCGTATGCTATGAGGGAACCACTGTAAAAATTCAAGTGAGTGTCGGTGACGCGAGATAAAATCTTCATTACCTGAAAGTAACTCCTCCGATATATGTACCCAAGAAGAGTGCCGTCTTGATAACATTAGCAGCTGGATCTGTGGCGAAAGTAGGAAAATCATGCATGAATGTCGACACGCACGTTAAAACAGCTGCTAGTCCGACTAAACTAGAAATTTTGGAAGATTTTAATGAAATGTAAATAAAGTTAAGATTCACATGGTAATCATATGACATTAAAACAGATTCTCAGTTTTGCAGTTGTTCGGAAGTCCCATGTTGGGGGCCATAAAGAGTTTAACCTTTGAGTCTAGAGGAAGTTTCAAAGTCATTGAAAATGGGCTCGATTTAGTAACAAACAATAAGTTGATACATATGTTGTAACTTCAATAATGTTGGTTAACAAGTTTTTACTGGCAGATATTATTTTATTTTGTTTTCGTGTGTTTTGAAACGACTTTTTAACATTACATGATTGCATTATACATGATTACTAGAGACCACCAATTCAATTTTTGAAATAAAAGTAAGTAGAATAGTGATGTGAGAAATGTCATCTGAGAACAGATAATTCTGAGAAACTGAACTCTGAATTCAAGTATATTTACCTGTGAAATGCGGCTACAAGTTGGGGGAGATCAGTTATTTGTATTTTCTTAGCTATAAGGGTCCCCAAACCTCCACCTGCTATAACGCAAGCGGCCATTTGTGCTAATACTTCGTTGCTTGGAGCAATTTGTCCTAAAGTAGCTGCTATTCCTCCAGCAACACCAATCTGGAATGATCAACAGGAAATGATTATTCTGAAATTATCCCTACAGGTACTTTTCATATTCCATTTAATTCAGTGACGTATCTGTACTTGTAAATGTGAATAACATAATGATAATACATTTGGTATTGAAGCATAACTTGCAGCGACAATAAAAACTATCATTCTGGTGACAGTGGTGGGACAACAGTGAGATATTGGTGTCAGCAGTTGGATGATTGATGATGCAAGTAATCATCTGAATGAATGATTTAAGTTTCACATAGATATTTTTTTATATTATTCTAATCTGATGATAGTGATATTTGATCATAAAATGAAGTTCTCACCATTCCTAAATTATTTCCTAATCTAGATGTTGTTTGCGAACTGAGACCAGCCAAGGCCCCAACACAACATAGAGATGCTGCCAAATACGCGGCTTGATGAATTTCAGCTAAGCCATTCATTGTCGCCCATCCATACGCCCCCATAAATCCCGCCGCTGGAATAGCGTATAGTGAGTTATATTCAGCAGGGTCTCCAGGCCTGAAAATAGAAGGAAATTGTAAACTGTGTATCAATTGAAAATAATCGGATATTTCTCACTAATTACTTACCCTTTGGTCATTGTTGATTTCTACTCATTCTGCGCTATCAAATTATAATTTTAATGATTATATCTTCGGAGAAACGCATACATTACCTTCTGAACATGTCTAACATCCGCTTCGTGACTAGAAATCCCCCAAAGACGTTTATAAATGAAACGAAAGCAGCAGCCGCAGCCAAAGACTGAAACAATTTTGTGTAATGAATGTAGTGAATTATATAGGCTAATAATTGTTTTGGTGCTAGTTGCAGATTTGATTTGAAACTACACGAAATGGAGTTATAACTGCATATTTTGTATACAGTACATTCCAGTTGAAACATGCCACCCTGAATATTTAGTATATTTCAATTTGCCGAATATTAATGTTATGGCAAACACCAACAACGCTATCCAGTTAGATCCTCTATTGCAAAATGGAGTAGTTTCTCAACAAGATGGGCCTCCTCTCATTGCGTAGTACCAGTGCGACAGTTCCTCGGGAGTAACTTTTCAGGTCGATGAATTGGAAGGAGATATTCTACAGAATGGCCACCCAGATGGCCCAATTTGGCCCCACTGGAGTTTTTTCCATTAGGATGGTTGAAATCAAGGAAACTGAAGCTTGTTTATACCATTATATGCTAGTTAATGATTCTCAGTCCATCACAAACACTGGCGGATACAGCCGCAATATTTTCTTCGGTCCTCACACTGCGTATGCGTGTTGGTGGTTCAATGTCCAATAATGTAAACTGGGTTCAACATTTAATCACAAGCTTTCGAATAGCTCCCTCAATAGGCCGACGAAACTGCCCATAAACTGGAAGAAGTGCACGATGCATTTTCTTAACAGAGCATGGATATTGATAATAAAATTCAATAATTTGCAAGCATTGTTCATTCGTAAGTCGATTCATGGTCAAATTATAGACCAAACTAAACAAGTCTGACAATGACACAAGACACAATTCACGCATGATCTGTCAAAAACAGTGTTGCCAGCAAAAAATCACTCATTACTTTTTTCAAATATTGCTTATCGTTGTAAGGCCCCCCCCTGATAACTAAAGTCAACGTGTTTCACCAATGTTTTGATAAAGGACTCATTGAGGGTAGCTCATTTTATCTGGAATGCACTGGGCCATTTTAAAAATCTATCTAATAAGGCAGTACAAAGAAAAGAACAGATTCCTTTATTTAAATTCACGATGTCATAATGCAAATACGTGAACTTCAGCTATCAACAAAAAAAGCGTTATATAAATAGAATGAGCTTCTCAATTCAACTTGATTACTGTACTGAATGGAAATCGTTGTTTTACCTCCACCGTATTTGTTGGATAATATCCACCATTCATCAACAATAATCCTCCGACAGCTGTTATTCCTGATATGGCATTTGTAACTGACATGAGAGGCGAGTGGAGGGCGGGGGTAACACCCCATACTGTATGGTAACCAACGATACCCGAAAGACCCAAAATCGAGAGCATCGAAGTGAATTCAGGATTTGGAGAGCACATGCCAAGACCCAAGATCGATCCGATTCCTAAAAAAACAATCAAATATTAGAAGGAACAAGTTGATTCAGCTAATGATTATTCATACCAGTTGTGATCATCAAGGATTTATTGAGATTGTCTCTAAAAGGAGTTAGTTCCTTCTTCATCTCCTTAGCCAACTCAATATCTTTTTTGGGTGGCGCTACAGGAACGGCAGTCACCTTTGGTGGTGGCGGAGGCCACATGAGGTTCCCTCTGTCTAAAATGATGCTGCCTCGTACAACTTCATCTTCCAAATTGATGTGGAAATGGTCTTTTTCTCCTGAATCACAAATTAACTTTTTACTTGGGAATGACTAAACAAAAAGCCAGTAGTCTTACCTATCGATAGAAGAAATTTGGAAATATTGTTAGCGTACAGGGTCGAACTTTGTGTGGGAAGCATGCTGGGGAAATCTGTCAAACCGACATGTACAACATCGTTGTAGGTGTACACTTTACCAGGTTCAGTGGTCTCAATATTTCCACCAGCTTCTGCAGCTAAATCGACGACTACGCTTCCTGGTTTCATTAATTCAATGTGTTCCTATATTAAAATAAAGATGATTGATAGATGTTCATACAAGTAAGGCATTTTTATAAAGTAGACTGTTTCAGTATAATAATGTTGTAAAATATCCCTTGAAAAAAATAACCCCGGCCTCCACTGGTTGTCGTAAATCGATTGTGACTTGGCCAAGATCGCGCTCAACTCGACTTGCGTTTCGCGATTGTTCTAGATGCCGCGTCGCTTCGATAAACTTTTAGCGACTTCCCTATCGGCTTCGAAAGACTGCGATTACTATATCCATTTATAAACACTACCCACACGCATATCGAGGAAGTCTAAATGACAGTGCGGTGGGAAGTTTTCTAATAAGGCGATAGACATTTGAATATTGAAGTTTTAGTTGAAGTGTTTGGTTGTATTGTCAGTGTAGCAACGAAATAAAGTTGAGTTTATGTACATTGTAGTCAATTATTGGCAGACCCACGGAGATAACGTAACAATAATATAATATATTAAATATTATTATATTAAAAATTAACAAATTTTACAGGGTTTTGGTATTATCTCACCTTCAATACCAGTATTGGAGCCTTCTTTCCAGGTATCAAGGCTGTAGATATTATAATATCTACTTCTTTACATTGTTTCGCAAATAGTGCGTGTTCCGCTTCGATAAATTCTTTAGACATTTCTTTACTGTAACCTGCTGAAGTGCCTCCTTCTTCCTGAAATGTTATCATGGTTTGAGGTTGGTAACAAGTGAACAAAGCTTATAGAAAAAATACCTCTATATTAATGGTTAAAAATTCTGCACCCAACGACTCGACTTGTTCTTTAACTGCAGATCTAGTGTCAAATGCCCTCACTATAGCTCCCATACTCTTTGCTTGGCCTATAGCAGCTAAACCTGCTACACCTCCCCCTATCACAAGAATTTTTGCAGGGGGTACCTTTCCTGCAGCTGTTATCTGGCCTAAAATAAACCGAATTAGAATGAGTGTGATTTAATGATGTTGATCAGTACAAAAACTTACCTGAAAAAAACCTTGGAAAATGATTAGCTGCTTCGACAACTGCCCTATAGCCAGAAATATTCGCCATGGAGCTCAATGCATCGAAAACTTGGGCCCTCGATATCCTAGGAATACAATCCATAGCTAAAATTTATTTGGTATTGTAGGCGATGGGTATGTCAATAAAAAAACCTTACCGAAAGCGTTGATTTTCTTCTGCGCCAATTGTTCTATCAATTTCTGATTCTGTGCTGGGTACATGAACGATATGAGAGTTGAATCTTCTCGGAATTTGTTTATTTCATGTTCCAGTGGTTGACGGATTTTCAGAACGATATCTGTAATTGAAGATTTGATAGTAACGTGCTCGTAGAGATAAAAACTTTTAACACTGTTCTTTACCTGTTGCAAACGCATTGTGAGTATCTACCAACTTAGCACCAGCAATTTCATAATCTTTATTCCTGAATTTTGCTAAAACTCCTGCATCTTCCTCTACATTCACCTTGAAACCTTTTTTCACTAGAGTTTCTGTCACAGCTGGTGTAATAGCAACCCTGGGAAACAAAAGGAACCATCAGGAATAGACCTTTCCAGAATTACCTGTACAGGTAAAAGTTACGCGCGTTGCTTGTGGACAAAGAATGAATCTTATTGGTGGTCAATATTCCCTGCCTTAATTCACTGACAATTGACAGATGACAGTCATAGAAGAGTTTAGTCGACCATTTGTTTATACTTATAGAGTTTTTGAAAATAAAAATACCTCAACGATGTTGTGTTAACAAGTGCCGGTCACGATGCGATAAAAGAAATAGTATATCATTTCATTGCTTCACTAAACATGCGGGAAAAATGGTTAATGATGGGGAACATCACAGAGTAAAATGCTTCTGGTGTACTCTTTTTCCCTTTCTTTCTCGCACTAAAATTTGCGCATCTTTCAAAGCTGCTCACAAGTGGCGCATGAAATATACCTGTTTATCTCTCAGACTAACTCAGTTCATATTTTCCATCTCTGGAAAATTATTATAGAATATTACATGAATAAAATATTATAGGTGTAATGAATACACATAATTGCAGACAAAACCAGTTGACAATAAGTGGATACACCAGTTTCGAGTTATTGATTAAATAAAAACAGTGAGCAAATTTATTAAAATATAACATAGTGAAATATATAAAATGAACACATAGGCTGAAAAGTCCCAGGTGAGCATTTTTTGAGGTCTGCCAGTAATCGCAGAGAGCCAAATCTGGCGAATACGGTGGATGTGGGAACAATTCGAAGTTCAATTCCTGCAGTTTTGCCATTGTCTTGATTGATTTGTGACACGGTGCGTTGTCTTGATGAAAATTTTCCAGCCGATTGTTGCGCTTTCGTGTGCTTTGGATGAGGTTCACCAGTTGCTCTCCGCTCAGATAACGATCGTTTCCGCATTGAAGTGATGGATCCATGTTTCATCCATTGTTACAAATCGATGCAAAAAATCCGGTTTGTTATGTTTAAACATGCCAAACACTGCTTAGAATCATCAAGACGTTCTGGTTTTTGGTCAACAGTGAGCTCGCGCGGCACCCACTTTGAAGAGAGCTTTCTCATACTCAAATGCTCATGCAATATTAAGCCAACACGTTCTCTTGATATCTTTATAATGTCAGCTAACTCACGCAACTTCACTTTTCGATCATTCAAAACGATTTTGTGGATTTTTTAAATTTTTTCTGGTGTTACTGCTTCATTTGCGAGTCCACTGCGTTCTGCATCATCAGTGTCTCTACGACCATGTTTGAAGTCAACAAACCAACGTTTAATTGTTGTTTGTGATGTCCTCATAACAATTTTCAAGCCAATGCTTCGCTTGAAAGGTATTTTTTCCACCAAGAAGCAGTGTAAAATTAAAACACGAAATTGTTTTTGATCCATGTTTTCAACTCATGTAGTACGACACAATTGTTATGAGAAAAATTTTACTTATTGGGGAAAATAAAACTGGAAAGCAACACAAGAATACCATAATAAAGGATTACCTAGGGAACTTATTGAATATCTTCCGTGCCAAATTATTACTATGCGTGCGTTGGAAAATTGATTTATACATCTGTAGGACAATATGGTTAGATTTTTGAGCTATCATATAGGTACATAAGTCGGTAGTGAAAAGCATTTGTTCTTGCAAGTTATTCTAGTGTTTAAATGGAAGAGCTAGCAACTATCATAAGCCTATAGTTTTGTAGACTGCAAATGTAAACTGAAAATCTCACAATTAATTGTTACTCAAATTAAAAATCTATTTTGCAACACTTCCAATGGACGAATATAAGTGTGAAAGGATTCTCCCCAACAGACTATGTCATAGCATGACTCAATCAGAGTGTGATGAAAAGTATTCAACGGATTGGTTTCTAAAATAGTTTTTCAATTCAAATGTAAGAAGGATGAAGCGTAGCTCTATAGGAGCCTTCCTCTTAAGAGACGTGGGTCTAAAACGACACCTAAGTATTCAACTTTCGTTTCAAGGCCTCCATACCTACGTCGTTGAAGAAAAGTTAATACTTCCTCAATATTTTACAAATATATGGACATTTTTTTCAACATTCTAACATTAATTTCACAAACTACACCGACAACGATTATATCTACAGGGTGTAACTGAATAAGTGTAAAACATTTAAGGAGGTGATTCGTCATCGAAAAAAAGATAGGATCTTTCATATAAACAAACTTCATTGGAGCATCCCTTATTAAGATACAGCCCCTTAAAAATTTGTATAACAATTTTTTTCGCAAGCACTGAAAAAGTTACAATATTGAAATCAACCTGACATTTTGTACTACCAAAAAGACACTTAGCCAGTAATTTATTTTGTTTACCCTATGGTTGTAAGGGGCGGAAAACGCAACCCCTAAAATTTATTTCCAATGTAACTTTTTGTCTTATTATTTGTTTCCCATTTAAAAATTTATTTCCGATAGCCTGTTTTATTCTAAACAAAAAATGTTTCTTGTGTTTTTTGGCCAAAATAAACCAGTTCGCAGCAAAAAATTATTTTAGGAACAACTACAGAGATACATCGTCATAAATGCGAAAATACGAAACTAATCTATCTAGTAGGTCGCTATTAGCGATAGTTAGAATTAAATTGGTATGACGCTGTCAGTTTGTGAATTTTC
>WOGR01000593.1:0-24146 GCA_015342045.1 Leptinotarsa lineolata | reverse complement strand
TTAAGTCAGATGAAAACTATCATATGGTGTATATGACTCGAATTATTGATTTTTTCACTTAACTCCATTTTTTCCGGTACCCTTTATATTGGTAATAATGCTTGTCACTGCTTTTTGAAAAATGTTTTGTAATGAAAGCTGACTTACTCTTTTTCTAGTACCGAAGAATCAAAGAAGATGGATTTCTGAAAAACAAACAAACAGTATTAGGCACACTTGATAGCAAATTCTATATATTGTAAGAGAGAAAACTAATTAGCCAATGCATTCATTCAAACTTCATTTTGACATTGAAGAAATCATTTCCTTCGAAGTTGAAATTATTATAAGGAATCGAATCAATCGAAAATTCATTACGATTAATTTTTAAACAGAGTAAACATTCAACAAACGTCTCATTCTCTACCTCTATTTTATTGTACAATAACAACTATTTTCAGTTCAGTCTACTCTATCAAACTGAAACGATTTTTTTATCGCTCAGAAAATTTGAGACATATAAATATCGAAGTACGAAGTATGCATTTGAAAATTTGTAATTATTATCATGAATAGAAATTAGTGAATTTCTTAATCGTGAAGCTGATTCATTTTCACGTAGATAACAACATCCCTAAATATTTGGCTGTAGAAAGACTCTCTATACTAGACGATCCTCTCCCAAGCCAATCCACATCGGATTTTTTTGTATTCCTGTTATTACAATCCATTGATATTAAAGTTGATTTAACTTCACGCAAGCAATAACTACCCTATCTTATTGATTGTGAAAAGTTTTCGAGAAGGATCTCTTCCAAAGCCAATCAATCTGCTCTAGATTTTCCCTATTCTTTCGTTATTTCCAATCTTTTTTGGTATTATAAAAGGTAGGTACCTGAAATACAAATTTTACCAGGATTATGCATACCAATACCACAATAATTAATTATCTTCTATAATATATCACGATAACCAACTATTGGATGCCTCCTAAACTGGGTGTCAAAATTCCCGAATTCCCCTAGTATTGAACCCTGAGATTCACCTTATTTGAGTTCAATAGTTCTCAAGTAGCATCACTGTATCTTAAGAGAAGTCAAGGTTATTCAAAACAGTAAGAAGGAACTCATTTTCGATTCGATCGAAAACTTTGGAATAATATCAGAATACATAGTTCATTATATTAACTACAGATGTGTGCAAATTGTCCACAACTCTCAGAATAGCCGTGTCAAAATGGGGACTGACAAGATGGAAATATATCGAAGATTTACAGGCAGTCAATAAATCAAATATCGACATGCATTTGTGAGTTCAAAATCTTGGGGTTCAAAAAATTTTTCGATGGGGTTCAAAAATACTAGTAGGATTGATCAAATGATACTAATACTACTAGCCTACTGGTCTTCTCCTAACTATACTTTTGAGTGAAAGATATACGCAATATTTCTTTCACGTTATGGGAAATGACAATATGAATCTGATCAGCTATTGTCAAAAAAGTAATAGTCAAATATTTGTATGAATTGTATGTAAGACATTTGTAATTCAGTTCGTAATCAGGAAGAGTAAAGAACTCAGCTCTCGACGAAGTTAGTAAAAACAGTAACCAACCTATGAGTACGTAGGTTCTAGAATCTTCATAAACCCAACAACAACACACGTATCTCACAACAAACAAACATGTTCCCGGTTTGTTTGAAAAATTAGGACGAATTGGTTACATATTTGATCTAAAAAAAACTTTCATCTCTTTTGACAAACTAAACTGGAATATACGGTTGAAAAACGAAATAGTATATTCACAATATACCTTGTTCCTTTGAAGAAAGTTTAGCTGAAACCTCAAGAACCCTAGATGTCAGAAAAAATGAACATCATGAATATCACTACCTGGGCTAAGTCTCGAGCCCAACACATAGATGGCGCTAGTCTTTACCGCTTTTTCAATTAGTACTAACCTTCAAAAAAGAACTGCCGAAATTTAATGATATTTTATTCATAAGTTTTTGAGGTATCGTGTTAAGAGAGTTGCATTACTTTTGTTATAAAACAATGGATCAAAAACAATTTCGTGTTTTATTTCACACTGCTTTTGGATGGAAAAATACCGTTCAAGCGAAGCAATGGTTTGAAAAGTTTTATAAGGACTTCGCCTTATCAGGAACAACAATTAAACGTTGGTTTGCTGACTTCAAAGTGGTCGTAGAGACACCGATGATGTAGAACGCAGGGGACGTCCAGAATCAAAACGATCATTATCTGAGTGGAAAGCAACTGGTAAACTACTTGCAAAGCCCCTGAAAGCACAAGAATTTGCTGGAAAGGTTGTGGCCTCGGTATTTCGGGATGTGCGTGGTGTAGTATTCATCGACTGACTTGAGAAGGAAAACACTATCAACAGTGAATATTATATAGAGTTATTTGAGCGTTTGGAGGCCGACAGTGCAGAGGAACGAACGTATAAGGCACAGAAAAAAATTGTTCCAGCAAAACAACTCACAAGTCAATCGATACAATGGCAAAACTACATGATTTAAATTTCGAATTGCTTCCATATCCACCTTATTTGCCAGATTTGGCTCCCAGCGACTACTGGCTGTTTGCAGAATTCAAAAAAATGCTCACCGATATGAAATTTTGCTCAAATGATGAGGTTATTGCCGAAAACTGAGGCCTATTTGAGGCAAAAGAGAAATCGTTCTAAAAAAGTGGCAGTGAAATGTTAGAGTGCTGCTAGAATGTGGCTCTTGATGGAGATTACGTTGATGAAAAAAGCCAATTTTGAACAAAGAAGAAACGTATTTTCTTTCTTAGGCCCAAGATTTTTCACCCCATGTTACTCATAAAGAGAAGATAGATAACAGGATTGGAGACAGTAGATCATATTCTAAAACCAACTGGTCATCACTCATGAAAAAATGAGAAAACTCGAAGAATCCGCATATATTCCTTCAGTAGGTAACGAAAGTAGGTCTGTGAAAATGGTATCTGGTTGCGAGAGGTTGAAGACGTATGTGTATTTATGTAAACTATCAGATATGACATCTTGACATTCCATTACTCTCGAAAGAAATATAGCTATTCGTAATCGAGGCGATGTTCATGCATGTATTTTTGGGTTTTGAAAATGGAAAAGGATCATTTTCCGAAACGTCAACCATCTGAAGAAAGCTGAGTATAGAAATTCAATTTTTGTCGTTGATTACTTAATTTGAAAAAAAAAGAAGAATACGAATTACTGACTAATTGGACTCTTCAGTGGTATATATTACGCAGTAGAAAATTTTGGGATGAACTTTTCAATTTGCCCTTCATAATGCTTCAGCAGTTTCTCTATTGATTCAGACACCCAAGAAACAGTCAGAACCATTGACTCCACAAGAAAGAACATTTCTACTTAATTGGTTGCCGAAAATCTCTACTAGAGGACACCCTCCGAGCCAATCCTCACCGGATTTTCCTTATCTTTTTGTTATTTCAAATAGTGACCTTTCCTAGTATGCGGAAAGGAGATTCAACTCCACCCTTCACGAGCAGCCGCCTCTCTGACCAGTGCCGCCGCTGAAATATATGCATATCAAATGCAGGCCCGGTCCCGCAGGCTACAGAGGAAACGCTACTAATAAGGTACAACACCTCGATGCCATAATTCATACGGCAAGTTGCCTAATTTCTCTTTACGGACCGGAAGTCCGGATATATTTCATCACCTGGGGGTAGTTCGGGGGTATGGGGATGACGGACGGCGCGCGATATTCAATTTACGGTCGTGATCCTCTCGGCTGATCGCTGATAATTGTTGTCGACTGATTGCGACGGAAAAAGGGAGATTTGAAGGGTTGAATGTTCGTTTAATTGTATCAGTAGTAATTTAGGAATTTGGGGGATTGCTGTTGGGAATTTGCGGTGACATTTTTTATGGGTCATCCACATTTTTCAAATGGATCGTATTGAATTTTCGGGAGACTTGATCAATAAATTTATGTTAATTCACCCAATCCTCACATGACTGGCAAGTTCAAATAACTCAATACACTATTTGATGAATCTGATGAACATGTTCGAGATATGTCGCAGATACAAATGAATCTTAGGCTCACTAGCTACTCAATAAGTCAACTTTTAATTACCTGACACTAATCTGTTCCAAGTCACGGTATGCTTTTCCTCTAGCAGAACTAATTCATATAAAGACCAATACCCAAATTGTGGGAATCAGCGTTAATACGAGATAATTTTAGGAAGTCCCATAACCAATTTTCAGTCTATATTATTCAACCCTTGAAAGTGTTTCTGTTTGTCTCTTCACCTCGGCACTTTATTCTATTGACAGATATGATTTCTCCTTTTCGTAGCGTTTCAAAACTACATAGAAAGCTTCTTTGCCATACAAAGAAAAAGTTTCTAAGTTGTTTGCCAATTTATCAGTATCCTTATAGACTTTGATTTCGTGAAATACTGTGCTTTAGAAACGTTTAATAGTTTCAAGTAAAATAAGTTGAAACTTTTGTGTGGTCCTTCGTTTTCTTTTTGTATCGTGAGTGATTATTTTCCAGGTTATTTGACGGTATTTTCTCAGAGTGACTCATGAAGATATAGAACGCTTATATATTTGTAGTTGACCAAGACTACAGCGACAACTTCTTCGTTCATTGCATTTCCAATCAGTTGGCTTATACGACATGTCTTCTTGGCGGCTGTTTGTTATTTTAAATTTCGCTTATGCAACTAGAATATCATTTACAGGTTTCAAATTGAATACATTTCAGTATCTAGTAATCTACAAGTGATCTTAAAGTAAGCTTAAGGCATACTTGTGAAGCAACTACTGCAATTCTCACAATGGCAAGTTATTGTAATTTCTATATTTTGACATACGTTTATAGTGGTATTTTATTCGACACCTTATCAACAAGGCATAGGTTTGCTGAACAATGTGACCAGTAGATGATACCATACTCATCGAACGAGACAGCTACATATGAGGAATAAAAAACACTGCAGCACACAAAATATTTGAAACCAATACAACACAATGAATTCGTTTGTTTCATGTAATTGTCTTGTGTTGGTATTGAATATTTTGTTCGCTACAGTGTTCTTTATTTCTCATATCACGTCTGAGCCCCGAAGAAGAATTTAAATGAAATCGAAACGTTGGCAAACAAATAATTGTTTTTCTGAAAAAAAATTGATCTGTTACCAATCAAACCTTTCCAGATATGAGTTATTTGGATCATTACACTATTCAACTGATATATCACTGCATTATATTGTTTTGTGGTTTTCTTAGACGTTTGCATTTATATGTATAAATGAAATATGTGAGATACTCGGAATATAATTTGTGTAACTCATTTATGGCGAATGCGCAATGTTCGAACTTTTGGAGAAGTCGCCTTATAAATAATACAAATATATAAAACCGCTTGCCAATATTGTCAATATATGACAAGACTGATTTTTTCAGATAACAAAATATTTTTTCTGATGGTCATTTAACAAGCAAAGAGCTGTTACCCTAAAATTATTAGTTATACAGATATTTTGTGTTTGTCCTCATCAGTGAGACTGCGACTCAGTTGTCATCGAAAGATTTTCGTAGCATTTTTACTAGAACAATAACAATTTCAATAAGAGACCCAAAGTGGCTATTGAAAATTTGAAGTATACCTCAATCGATCTAATCCTCATTGATGAATTGGGAAATATAATTTTCAATGCTTCAATAGAAATTTTACCTGATACTTTGTAGAAATTCAGAATATGAAATAAATTGTTTAGCACATTACCAACACCACAAGAAGGAATGTGACAAAAACTGTAGAAAATTCAGATAAAGGCTGAACTAGATACAGAACAATAGAAAAAGAATGAATAAGTTGTTATTAACATATTCAGAAAAAAATATCGTGAACTTTTAAATTACTCACCGAGCAAACTATCTAAACTTTATATACAGCAGAGGTGATTTTTCGCCACTGATTATTTATAGGAACGTAAATAATAAATTAGAAAATAATGAAGGCAATAATCTCGGTAAAAATTTTTTTCTCAGTGACAGATAACTCGATAATCATAAACGCAGTTCGATTTCTATCAAAAACATTCATTTCATTATTAGATATGTTCATGAAAATAAACCTTCAGACTCTTATTCTTGAATATATGAATATTAAATATTTTTTCCATCCGGTTTTTCAACACGGTTCGTATTTACATGAATTTTAGCTCTCGAATGAGTTTCGCAGCTCAGCAATCTCATATTAGAATATTTGAAACATTTACAGAATTCACAGGAATTCAAAATAATATATCCACGAGGCCATTCATATGCAGAGTTTTCCACCAAGAAATTTTCGAAAAGGAAAGTCCATTACATATAATGAACATAACTCACCTGAAAAATGATACGTTTCGAGTTGGAGTTCTCGGTAGTTCTCTGTTTATTTGGTTTCGCTTATAAAAAATAATGAAATTGGGAGGTATATTAATTTTATTATAGGGAATGTTCGACGGAAATTACTGGATCCAAAGGGAATATTTTTGAATACTGATCAGATGGAAACGTGAATATACATCTCATCAGAATCAGATTGAAATGGGAGTGGGAGGTGGTAACGATAAATAATCTCGTAACGAAAAAGTCTTGATATAGAATGGTTTAGATCACGATGCCATTATTTCATTTCGAAAATTTAAGTAAAATTTAATACATTTTTCGCTACATCACCTGTAAGTTATTTGCTGTGATAAAAACCGATCACTCATAACTCAATTCAATTCCTTCACTGATCGAGATTTGTTTTACGAAAAATTCACTTTTTTTCTATTTCAGAATAATAAGTTGTAAATATGGATATAGTGTGTATATTTTTAGTGGCTGACAATCCACAACGGCATATGGATTTGATTATTACATTATCAATGTGATAGTACAGTAGAAATCAACAGGACTGAGTAAACAGAATCATCTAACGTATCAGAATAATTATCTCGCTTAATACATTGACGATAGCAATCAGTATCTAATGTGTTTATTTTTCCATCAGATACTGTTCCAAACTTTTTTTTATATTTCGAACTTTTCCATTCTCTGATGACTTCAACATACGCACAGTATACATGAGGCTAATAACTATATTATCAAACTGAAAGGTACAAAAAACCCTTTTTGAAAACAACAGAAGGAAACACGCAAACAATAGCCAACGATTTCAATTTGTTTTTTGTTGTTATTGAACATTCATGAACAACTGGTCGATTTTCTGGGAAAGACACCACCCATTATTCCCATACTAGAATCCACAATGTATATAAACAACTTATTGAAAAAAAAACAAAAATCCAATATATTGCTTTGCTGATAACACGACAGCAGACTTATCTCGTCATTCCATTTGGATCCCACGACATCGGTTGCGGATGGCCATCTTCACTGGCGGCAGGAGTTTTCATCAGTTTTCTCCAAAAGATAAATGTCTTCGAACTGGATATAATAATGTCAGGACAGACAATTCCGCTTTCTACTTCGATAAGTTTGTTGAGTGTTAAAATGGACACTAATATGTCTTGGTACAATCATGTTGCTGGAATTGCTATTCTGTTGCTATTCTGAACCAGAAAACTATACAGACCTCAGCAACGTTTGATGCTTTATAAATCTCAGATCAGACCTTCTTTGGAGTATTGTTCACATCTTGGAGCTTCACCCCTAAGCATACCCTAAAGCTGTTGTATTCCATCCAGAAAAGAGCCATCCGCTTGATTGGAGACACGAACATCAATTGCGACCTTGATAGTCTGGAACATCGCAGAAAAGTTGGAGATTTGTCTCTCTTTTGTAGATACTTCCAAGGGAGGTGTTCAAGTGACTTGGCACATTTGATTCCACCAAGAGCGGTACATATCAAAAATACGAAACGGACAGTGGCTGCTCATCATTCTGAGGTTCGACTCAGTACACCTGGAAGTTCACTATTCAAGAACTCTTTCATTTGGAAAACTGCTTTTATTCAAAATAAACTTTTTGGGAACTTTTTTCTGAATGAATTCAATTTTCAACGATTCAAATCAAACGTGAGTCGCTCTCTGAGAGCCTTAAGGAGTTTCATGTAGTGCTTGCCTCATAAAAAACGATATTGAGTACTCAAAATACCAATTGAATTTTTTATATCCTGTGATAGACTAAAATTAATAATAAAGCAAAAAAAAATCACAAACAATAAATGCGCCAACTTTTTATTGCACACCACATATCGTTGAATCTCTCTCAAAAAAAATTGTTGTTCTAAAATTGTTCGTTCCTTCAACCAGCTGATGAACATCAACCCTCAGAAGTCCAAACTTGTGCGAGCAATGGATTACCGAGGCCTTACCTTTTAACGTGCGATTACTCAGCACGGTGGCCCGGTGGGGAATCGAACCCCGGTCTTCCGCTTGAAAGGCGGATGTGCTCTGACATAC
The DNA here is from genome assembly GCA_015342045.1 of Leptinotarsa lineolata. Classification (NCBI taxonomy): domain Eukaryota; kingdom Metazoa; phylum Arthropoda; class Insecta; order Coleoptera; family Chrysomelidae; genus Leptinotarsa; species Leptinotarsa lineolata. The sequence goes on along the minus strand of WOGR01000593.1, from coordinate 15,698 downwards.
AGAACTGGTGTTTGACAATCAAATCTAAAGTTACAGCACTTATTTATTCTGTTAATTCAATAGCGGATGCTTTGGAGGAAGGCGAGTCAGCATGTGGACTGATTCTTGATCTCTCTAAAGCGTTGGATTGTCCAAACCATAATTTACTATTAGAAAAATAATTCCTTAATGGAATAAATGGAAACGAATTAAGTGATTCCAGTCATATTTAGCAGATCGGAGCCAAAATTGCTCATTAAAAACAACAATGGTTATGTTCTATCAGACAGAATATCTAACAAAACTGGAGTGGCTCAAGGTAGTATCCCGAGCTCCTTGATTTTTATTATTTTTTTAACGACCTTACCAGCGTGATCAATACAATAATACACTTCAGAAATTATGCGGATGGTACAAGGCTACTTATATCCATGTCCATAAAATGACGACTATTCATGAACCATACATTATGAGTATCGAAAAGTGGTTCCGAAACAAAGATTTAACTATACTGAGCCCAAAGATGCCCAGAGATGTAACTCTTGGAGATATGGAAGTGCCTAGATTCTGGAAAACCTCTCATCAACTCGACAGAGTATTCAAGATCCCGAAAGAAGCCATATGAACTATTTTCCAATCAAAACACAATCAAACTTGTAGGGGAATATTTAGGGCAAACCAATCATTAACATCTTACAGATTCAAAAAAGTGCAAAAATGGAATGAAATTATCAATTGACGCACATACACTGACGTATTTCAAAAATTATCTTCTGACAAACAGTAACTGATATTTAGTAGCAAGAGATCCATTCCAAGAAAAGCCTCACCGTGCGAAAATGTAATGCTATTCCTTCGTAATATCCTGGAACTTGGTTAGCAATTTCGTTAGAATTGTAAGGCATCTCACAAAGGGAAAAGCACACTCATTTGCTTTCAAATTATTCCTTTGACATATTTCAACTCCGCTCTAATTCGATGAATTCCCTACGAGAGCAGCTTCGTAGCTCATTCCGAACCTAATCAAAAAAAAAATTCGACGGTAATCGAATCAAAATGATCTGAAATTAATGAGCGATATTTCTTTAATGAATATGAGAAAATTTCTTACGGTCGAGACATGGAAGAGGCAAGAATTTCATTCGGAATAATTTAAATTTCATTGGTTTTCCAAATGAAATGAGGAGGAGCATAGTTTTGTGATTGACAAAAGTGTAATTATGGAAAGATATCTTTCAGAAACTGAGCTAATAAATACTATTTACAGCTTACCAAGTGAATTGTTCACGAATATTGCCTACTGATGCTTTTAGTTTTAGTAAAAATGCAAAATGTAAGTCGAACGCGAGATGAGAAGGAAGGAAAAATAATAGGCATGGCCTCAAATGATATTTATTTTCAAAAATATTTCTAACCAGGAAACATGAAAAATGCATTTTATTTCCAACAGGAGATTTCCAACAGGATGTTTCCAACTACAGAAAATCCTTACATCTCTTTTACCTTACAAGTGAAATATTTATTACAACATTCAAGTAGTGCACAAATACTCAGTTAACTATAGAAATATCGGACATTAACATGATCTATTATACAAGAAATGATTTTCTGTATGGAATCGTAATGAATATCAAAAACCTAACTAGTTTTATTGTAATTGCATCACACGTAAACGACACTAGACACTAGAAGTTTGACAAAATGGTCAAAGCTTTCGCGTTCGATACGAGACTTGCAGTGTCACTATTTTTATTTGGATTTGAAGGCCGTCGTGACAGTGAAACGTCAGGAAGAAATTCCAAAAACCGACTGCCTTGAAATATGAATAGAAATAGTGATACCAGAAGTTTGATTGATCCAGTAGCAAACTGTTATCCATATTGTTGTGTATAATGAAACAGAAATTTTGTTAGAAATGTTACTCTTTTTCTGTCTGAAGAATTCACATCAAATCTGATGTTGAGTGAAGTATTGTTATCAATCAATGGACGTCTTCCTTGTTACTGTGTACTATTATGTAAAAGGAAATTTTATACTTTTTAACGAGACAAGTAAATAATAATTATTATTATTATTATCTTATTCCTTCGCAACGATTTAGCGTTATTGTCAATTTTCTCACAGAAGGATACATCTTTGGAATTTTGAATATTAAAATACAAATAGATGAAAGGTTTGTTACTTATTCAACTTACATTTCACTAGAATATTCTCAATCTTTGAAAAAAATTATTTTGATTGACTATTTTAAAAGCAAAATATTTTTTCCAATTTTCTATATTATCACCTTATTTATTCATTATCGATATCAATAATATAATATGTGTTCCCTAAGTAATTCTGTTCATTCGTTTACATATGACACATCTTTTATCTATTCATGACGTAGTGAAATAGAGAAATAATTAAAAGATGAAATGAAAATAAGCAACTTACACTTTCAGATCTCTGATAGTTCATTTCATATATTTTTTTTCATATTCAGTGAGCTGAGCCCTGCATATAATTTATACTTTTTTAAAGATCAAATCAACAACTAGGGTATTTCCAAATGATTTCAAACGATAAAAAATCAGAAAAAATTAGATGAAACTGAAATCTGAACTTTTATTCATAGCCTTTGAGCATTATCCTGACAGTGAAAATGCTCATGCTCAGAATCAGGTGAACCGCAAGGCTCCTTCACTCCAGCTCTCTTCTGGAATATCTATTGTACGTAGATTATTCGAAAATATCTGAAGAGTATCCAATCTAAATGACGGTTCAAAACTTCGAAATGACTTTGATTTCTGCTTGGGCTGAAAAATACTTTAAATCAAACTATCAAAAAGTAAAGTTTTCTTTGCACGTTCATCAATTTCTTCATTCAGAATTCAGTACTGAAGGGAATTTTCGAAATAGATGAGCTTGGCATTATTTCGAATCATCATAGGCATATGTTCGTAGAGATATAGAATTTCTCCCAAATACAATAGAATATTCATAATAGCAGAACTTACCCGGAGGCAACCCCCATATGGTTGCTGAAAAATTAATTAGGTGCCGATAAATTTGAATATTGAGAATTTGTAGTTATGCTGTTCTAATAGAGCTTTCGATAGCCTTCCACACGGAACAATAGGATCACTTTTATTGAATTCCATATAAAAAACGAATTTCTCTTTGCCATACTCAAAATCAGTTTTACTGTTGCCGAAGTAATTTATTATATTACGTTCTTGATCTTATAAGTTGTTTCTGTTCCAATAAGTCATAATATACATGCAATTAGATTAGATACATGCAAGTCAGGAAGCACTGATTCAAATTCTACTGACCTATTTCATTATAAAACAATGTTTGCAATTTCTCGTCGATTCACGTTTTCTAGTTCCAGTATTTACATTGAGTTTATAAATATTATAACTCCATTAATATTTCTTTTCACAATTCTGCTTGTTCCGATCATCTGCAATTAGGTACCTCAAATTAAAACAACCGTGAAAGCTTCCATCCAACGATAGAGATTTTCCGCATGAATTCCTGACAGCCATAACACATATCCCAACTTTGTCAACTCTCCTTCCTGTCATTATTCAACACACTTTTTGCAAGTCACAGTTCGACAAATAAATCATCAAGATAGAGTGCGGACTTGTGCGGAGGCACAGACGTGTGTGACCATTAACCTATATAGAAAATATATATAGTCAATTCGGTTGCAGGCACAGATGTAATATTTACGAGTATAATTTCCTTTACGGATGGTACACAATATTATGTTCCCGAAACCACGTACTATTCCATGATACATGATAGTTTACTAAAAATCAAACGAAAAAGTTTGCTCTACCCCAGCTTCGGTGTGTGAAATATGATCATGATCGAGACGGTTCACGGAATTTGGTGGGCATTATAAAAGGATTAAAATACAGTTTGCTGTGAGGTTTTTCTAAAAAACTACAAAGTTGGAATAGCTCCCTCAGGGAGATATATATCTTCTTCCTTTCAGATGGGACAAAATAGTTTCAAAATAATACCAATCGAAATATAGGTTATCTAAGTTATGAAGATGTGACAATTGGAAACGGAGATGAGATTGAGGAGGAATATACAAATTGAACTGAAAGAAAAAAGAGTGAAAAAGAAATTCAGATGATGTCGTCCACTCACTGTCTATATCAGGAGGAAGGAAAAGAAGAATGAAGGGAACGTAAGAAGAGAATGCGCCGAAGAAAAGGGAGAGTATCATGAGATGAATTGAAGATAAATAAATAAAGGGATGAAGGTGCGACTGGATTTTTGATCTAATTATAATGTGGAACGATTCAGCTGACCACGAGTTGAAGAAACTTCTCCTACCTGGAGAGATTCGTATTCGGACTCGAAAAAGCTCTTCCCCTCCATATGGGAGAAACCCGGACCCGCAAAGCATATGATGGTTATATGTATGGTAGGTGAGATGGTGGAAGGAAAGGTGTAGAAAGAGCATAAGGAAAGGGATATAGGTATACAGAAAATGAGAAGAGAATGGTTTTTATGACGAATGGATCGCCTAGATTGAAGGGAATAACTCTTATTATCGAAGATGAGTGGTATCAATTATTTGAGCATTTATAAAATTTGGTAAATGTAATTGAATGTGTTAGTGTCTATGTATCGGTGATTATATATGGAATGTTATACAGAAAATGCATGAATGAAGCTCTTTTTTCGCTAAATTTTTTCCGTCTGTTAGCTAGAAGGAGCGCTGAAAAGGAGGATTTAGGGTTTCCCTGGGAGAGAGCTTATGTCTGAGGTCTTTCGACCATGCATGCACCAAATAATGACGGCTACATTGTAGAAAGCATTGGGAAAATTCTGCAATGATACCCTTCAGCTACAGATATATTTCTTGGACTCAATATGTTACACCACTTTTCTGCGAATTTTTCTGCTATTTTTACAAATTTTGCCGAGAAGGATGAGGTGTGCCAAAATTTTAATTATTGCGCAAGCGATATCTCCATCATGAGAAAATAGAGACGAATGAAAGAGAAAAAAACTTGAATGTCTTCACTATACTAGTCATCGTAGCCTTCTGAAATCTTCGCCAACTACATATTTTTAATGGTGTTAACAAAAAATTCACACCCAATTGAGTTTCGTTAGATACTGCTTTAAAATATACATTTGAAAGTATAAAATTGATAAATTTTTTCAGTAGCGTTTCAAGTATCCTAAACAGAACATAATGGATTGACCAAACAAGATTTATTAATGACGGTGTGGTCAATGAGCACAAAACATTGAAGTTGATTTAATCTCTCTTTCTGTGATTCGAGGAAACTCTATTTCAAACAATATGGAGTGGTGCACTCTTTTAAATCAACTTAGAACGTCTGCAGAATATTTTGAGGAAAATATTAGGAAATATCTCTCTTGCAGAACGAACGATGCTGATGTGGCAATAAAATGACGCTTCTCCTCATATGTCATACTTTCAAGCAATATATTGATGATGAAAACGCTCACGAATAGATCAGGAAAAACATTGTGAGGTTCTATATTTACTGGAACATGACTATAAGTCTACAAGAAAACGACTATTGGTCCTCAATCCAAAAAAAAAGTTCAATACATCGTTTTCAAAACAGTTTCTTCCATACCTACTTCCAGAAAGGCTCTTGCCATATATGAAACAAAATTTTGAAACATTGAAGAATAGTTATTTATCATTACGATTTCTCTAACTTTGTTCAAAGCTCATTGTACACAATCATATTTCCTATGAAAGCAATTGACCCCTTTTCTGAATTGAAGATGTTATTAGCTTAAATTCGCCACTTTATTTGAACTGTACTATGCAAACAGCAATTAAAACAGAAATAACAGTTGTTGCAGATGTAAAGTTGCCTACTTCAAAGGCAATAAATAGTGACTGAAAAACAACTGCTCCATGAATAGTAAATGAGACGTGTATACAACTTCAAACAAATCGTCTACGATTTTGTTATGCGGAATGTTCAGAAAAAAGGATTCGTGAGTGGCTTTGAGTTGCCGGAAAAGTCATACAGAGGGAAATATAAGGTATGTTGGTGCTGCTTTGATCTCACAGAAATGCATGCTACTGTCGAAACTGACACTTTGAAAAGAACTGAAAATGTTTTGACGATGGCGGTAATAAAAGCAATTTTCTTGGTATCAAAATAGAATGTTAATCATTTGAAAATTACTGGAGAGCATGACTGTAGATTTTAAACATTTTCAATCATCACAAGCAACCAACACTTCTTTAGTCCAGGCAAATTTCTAATTTAAAAGTGGTAAACTTTGTGGCCTGTGGTGAGTTTTATTGTGAATTATTTTTTCTAGGAATTTATCGCTATGTGAATGAATATGAATAAATCAAGCTCGTGTCATAGCAGTACAAATAGGTCAGGCTATTTTATAAGGTTTAGTCATTTTTCTCAATGGTTTTAGTCACGTCCAAACATACAATAGAAACAAACTTGAACTTGGAAATCTTGAAATAAGTTGATTTTCACTTTTCAATGCAAATAATGATGAACTAATATTATCGGCTTTGAAGAGGTGACACTGATTTTTGAATCAGAATATAGATGTAGTCATTCGTTCGAAAGCACTTTCAATACTATATTCAATGAAAAATGTTATTTCCAACATCAGTGAAATTATGTGAAACGAAATTGTTCTTCAGTTAAATTGGATAATAAAACTGTCATCCACTAGTCTTTTGAAATAAGCAAATCATCGGACACATACTTTGTAGAAAATTCCATTACTCAATCTCACGACATTGAAAGAATATTTTTTCAAAAATGTCATCCCTTCCTGAAACCATCTTAATTTCCAGAGCCTGTCCCTATAAAATGGATACAGATGGCTGAACGTCTATTTCACCTCCGAAAACACTGTTGAAAAGTGAAATATTGATACTTCTGAGCTCTTCCAATCCTCATAATTCAATTCATTCAATCGACAGTAATTTTCATTCTGATCGTGAAAATCAGTATATTTTTTTTCATTCTCACTAGTTGCGGTCTTGGTTTCAGTTATCTAATGAGGGTCACAATAATTGTGACCCCTGTGTTGGAGATGATGCCTGACTGATGACTTACAAGTGGATGAAATTAATTTATAGTCATTTATAATGATCCCCGTTCAATACATTTATAAATAAAATTTTGATGTGGGAATTGAAATTATTTGTAAAAAAAAATATATAACCTATCTTCCATTTTGAATGATAATTTTGTTGCAGTAAATATCTATCACTTTTGAAAGTAAATAATCGACCACTACTCAGACTTGATAGATGTGAACAAAGATTATATTCTCGGTTCTATTTCATTTCTGTTAATTTCGACGATAACGTGTGCAAGTATTTCAACTTTTTTTTTACTGATACCAGCTTTATTGTTCATGAATCAGAAATTCAATAACCAATTTATTTACCACAAAGAATAATGAATGATATAATGACGCATATCATTTTTTCTAACTCTTATATATATTATAAGAAGGAAAATATCAAAATTAAGGTGAATGTCCAATCAATAAATACCTCAAACCCTTCAAATTTGTTGTGACTCACTATTGGTGGGGAGGAGACAAATGATTAACGGAAAAACAGATTTGGAAAGACTTGAACTATCTGTCCAGGTGAACTATGGTTTCACCTGGACAGATCATATTTCTCAATTGAACAAAAACATCGGGCAGGGATATATTTGCTATCAGAAATACCGGAATAAACACAAAAAAGAAAATGGCAAAGCCTTCTGAAATTTAGTACTAGCATTTGTGGTCCTTCTGTGTTTGGTCAATTCTGTATAAAGTCGTGTCAAGAAAATCATCAATGGCACTTGAAATTAACTATGCAAACCATTACCCTATAAGTTCCCTATAGTCCATAAGAGATTTTCAAATTATATGAATATTATAAAGTTTTCAAATAGCTAGTCACTTTTCAAGCATTTTCTCCGAACATCACTCACTGGAAAGTACAATAAACAATTAAAACACTCTCATTACTATTCCTCGTGAAGCAGGAAGTGCAGAATGTCACACATTTCATTTTATCACCATACTCATTTACGAAACGCAAATTCCCATCATGCAAACAAAAACCCAATCACGCCAATTGGCGAAGTTCTATTTGCCATTACCTGCTACTGATACCCATTTATTCAGTCGAAATAGCATAAGAGATAATCCCCAAAATTCTTCTTTTGACAGCTCACCCCAAGTTAATTCCGTTCCCGATGTAAACAATGGTTGTAGGCAATATAACGCTTTGATAGAGTTAATTTCCTTTAATGTTCATCACATCGACTTTGTGTAGTAGTTTGTTTTTCGGGCATTAATTGTGCCGTAATTCTGGTGCATCGCATCCAACTAAGTGGCCTTGTAGTACAAAGCAGAACGCGATAGCTTTTCCGATTTGCGGAAAGCAGAGAATCGGGCTCCGGGCAGTTTGAAAGTTAATTGTACCGCCCGGGGCGGTGATACCAACTTGTGAACTTTGAAGGAAATACAATCCGACACCGCCCTACGCAACGCTTATCTCTGAACTGAGTAAAATATTTCAACTGATCGCATACGTAACTTTCGAATAATTTGATAAAGTTCAACGCTAGAGGGAACATTTTTGTACAGAATTGAGTTGAGTCAGTTTTGGATAAGTGTGAAGAATTATTTAAGACAGCCTCCCAAATGTATGTTCCACAGAGATCAAACTTTTCTCCAATATAATTCAGGAATAAGATTATCGTCCATACAGTTTCATATTCAGAAAAACACTATATTGTGATTTTTTCACAACACAGTTTCATGAAAACGCAATACGTTTTTCGTTATACATTAACTTCTTCAGGTGTGTCTAAACTTTAGTTAGTATTTGATAGAAACTAATAAATTATTAACAAAAAAAAATTTCACGTTGAAGCTTACATTCGCCAGCTCTAAAAAAACACTTTGATTCACTTAATCCTATCAATTTAATACATTACACAATTTTAATGACTTAAAATCTTGTCGCGAGATTTATCCATTTCATTTCGACCAAGGACTATCGGCCCAAATTTTGTTCTATCTAATATTGCATTCTTGTTTCTACACAGGTAAATGTCGCAATAAGATCTCATATCATATAAAATATGAAATGTGCTAAACTATATTGGGTGTCATTTAATTCCAGGTTTATTTTCTTCTCACAGCTGGTAAATGAAAGCTTGAAAATTGACATAGCAATTGTCTCCTATTCTTATATTTTGACACTATTTTCATCTTTGATCCTCTCTTTTTATTTCAGCCCCTTTTATGAGGCTGCATAAAAAACTAATCCGCCATCTTGAGCAGTCGCCAAATTTATTATGACAGAGTGCAGGATTAACATTTAGAATACTACCAACAGAATAACTAATCCTCACCGGAAATATAAATCCATTTTTTTATACCTAATATCATTTGGTAATACCCACAAACGAGCGGTACCACCATTTATAATACATCCTTACTACCAGCGAATGCGCCAATTTGTACATTCAAGCCAAATATTCATTCAATTTGTTAATACATTGGCGCATTCGCCAATATGGAGATCTATACAGCTCCGCAGCCGCATATATTGGCGCATTCGCCAATGTATGTATTCTATATATTTGAATTCGCTTTAAATGCTTGGAAATGTCTCGAGATATTTCCGATCTACTTACCTTGATTCCATTAGCACGTCACGGTTTCCATTGCTATTTCGAATATTTTCATTGAATAGACTTATCAACTTGATTCTAACTTTTTATTTATGTGCGAACGTTTTTTATGCAAATTCAACTCAACGCATTTTTATCGTCAGTTACGATCTTAGCGTGAGACTGTCAAACATTCCAGAAATCGTCATTTGTTATTCTCTTTCATGAATTTATATTAGCTGAATTATGAAATGTTTCAGTGACGAATTTTTTGGTCGATGTATGTACTTAGAATTATTGCTAATTTCAGAAGATCACGAATAGAATTAGCAAGTAAACTACTGATTCTTATACCATCTATCCAAATATTACAGAACTATAAAAGATAGTTTTTAAATTCAGTGAATGGGTTATTATCTTGAAATTCTACTGCAACTCAAAGCCGAATTATTTTGTAGGTATCCATTATCATAAGCTGAAAGATTTTCCAAATGATTGCAGCTGCCCGAATTTCATTTCATTTCATTCTCGTTTCAGTTCTCAGCTTTACAATATTTTTTCTTGCAATGGAATTTTATTTAGAACTTCTTCAAAATGGAGAGTTGAAGGCAAAAACCTCCAAGACATTGAATTTAGGGAATTGAGCCAAAACTGTAATATTAGAATTTTGAAATTCGCAATGAAATAAGTTTTGGGGTGGAAATGTCGAACTACATATTTCAAAAGTGGATTGATTCCCTATGGTGAGGGTATCAGAATCATTGATAAGACCCCTAAGAAAAGAATCTAAGAACTATTTCAATAGTATAGGAAAGAGTCCCAACTATTTACAAAGCAATTTACAGGGTACTATCTACTTAGAGGATATCTGAATACAATAGGGATCGGGAATCCCAGCTGAAGATGAAGCAATAGAGGCACAAACATTTACATGTTTCATGCGAATGGTCGCAATCAATATGGACAGTCAAAAAATAGATTCATTAAAACATGAGAACCATTCAACAAATGCCCTACTCAATAATGTTGAAATAGGTATCACGAAATAATATAGGAAAACGCTACAGCTTGTTTGAATGTAGTTAATGTTTAAGTAAGGTTGGAGACTTTTCCTCTTACAAAAAAAAAAATTGGACAGGTCATGTATTTCTGAAATGTTACCATTTTTTCCGCAGTCTTGAAAGAAATGGACCAGACGGACTGCTGTCAGTACGGAAAAAGATATGTTTCAATACAATCCGTTGTGTTTACTTTTTTATGGAGAATAGGATGGTAGGAACTTGTTTCATTAATTTTGACGATACTAGTATCAAATTAATTTTTACAACCCATTCATGAATATTACAACAGTCATTAAATAAAAATGACTAGTCGGCTTGGGGTATATAAGGTGAATTAATCCATTTTTTGGGGTGACGTTCTTGTAATTTATTAAAAATAGAAATAATAATATGGGCAATAATAATAACAAATCATCTTTATGGATACAAAAAACAGTACAAAAATAATTGATTTACGGGAAATTCTGGTACTCATTGGCGAAATCTAGCTCAGAGCTATTCAAATTCAACCAAGCACCACTCCATAATGGATCCTGTGTTGACAGGAGTCAAGATAGTATGACCTAAGTTCTTAATGGAAATTTACGATTAGCGTTGAAGAGATTTTGTGCCTCAGCATACTAATCGATTTTAAAATGCATATATATCTAGATGTTATCAGCATAAGCCCATATTTTACAATTCTTGATAGGCGAAATAATGTCAGTGGTATAAATGATGAACAATAAAGGTCCCAAAATGGAACTCTGTAGTATACCACATAAAATATCAAGAGATAAGGAGTAGTGACCATCAACAGGACTTTTTGAGATTTACTCAGTAGATAAGACCTGATGAGAAATAAACCAAAATGTTTGAGTTCCATGCAAACCAACTCATGATTGATGATATCGAGTGCTTTCGTGAAATCTACTAAAACCAGAGTACTGAACATTCCCTTATCACGTCCCTCAACCGGTACTAAAGCCATGTCTGAAACCACATTGCGATGATAATTACAGATTATTAGTGTTGAAATATTCATTAATTTGTGAATAAATAACCCTTTCAATAATTTTATTCATGGCTGGTTAGATCATTATGCTTAGGAATTGGTTTCGTGACGTTTCATGCAATTCGATTGATGTTACCTTTCAAACAAAAAAAGAATTGAATGTTTTATACGGAACATTCTAAGCTGTTTAACAAAGCAGAAAAATTCAAATCTCCGTTCTTTGTGGTGACGAAGGTGCAAAATCCGAGATGGCACAATTGAATGCCCACCCACATTATGTAATACTAACCCAAACGGCATAATTCACAGTGATAATTAGTCTGTAATTGTTCCATTGTTATATGGATGTGGGAAAATGAAACGGTTATTAAGCAAGTTAGGAATTTGGTCGGAAGTTTATACTTTGGAAGTCAGTAAACCAACAATCCAAACAATGAAAGTATGCGCCTAACCCATTTCGCATGGTCTCGTTTTGCTTTATTCAATAGATTGTTAGGTCTGGAAATGATGTTGGAATTTTCATTTGATAATCCGATACTTCGGAATCCCTTGAGCAGAGATTATTAGATGAATTCCTCGCTGCGGATCTTCTGAAAGCAGAAGGCGGCTCTCATTAGAGTTCAAGAAATTGTTTAGGGTATTCACAGTTGTTCAGATCTCATTCAAGGACGTTTGACGGTGTGTTCAAGAATTCAAATTACTACTAGAATGAAAGTTATGATTGGTAAGGACGGTTTAATTTCAATATCGAAGACACTTCAGGAATCATTTATTTCAAAGAGACTTGGACATTATCGTCATTACGGAAACTTTTAAAACCACTGCTGTAGATCTATTTGGGATGGAAGGATACAAAGTGCTTTATAATGAATCATGCTTTAACAAAAATAATAATGTTGTTGTATTCATTAAAAATTAATTCATGAGCAAAAAAGTATATCTTTGGGAGAAATGAATGTCTTAGAACTGGAAATAGAAATGAATTATAAAAGAATTACACTCGCATCAATATATCGCTCGCCAAATTCTTGTCCACATAAATTCAACGAAGACTTCTACCAATACTTATCAAATATTGAAAGACTCGAAGAAAATTTTCTGTATAATTGTAAGTGTATAATTGTAATTTTTATTGCAAAACGCTTTCGACTTTCTTCATCATCAGTGCTCACTCGTCAGGCAGCAGGAAGTATCGAGAAGTGAGAACATAGTACATTAATAAAATTTATTTTGTATAAAAACTTTTAGCCTAATAACCAACGGAATACATGTGCTATGTCTCAGTTATATGGCTTAGTCAATATGTGATGTGAATGAAGCACAACTTGAGACTCAATTGAACTAAATTTGCATATTCTGTTGAATTTTCAATAGGTTGGCTATACCACACAGAAGAAACTCTGTTGAAATTTCTTCCGTGGTGCCCTATTTATTTTTTTTCCAGTAAAGTACTAGTAATAGGTTACTTAGTTTTTTATTCTATTCAGCCTACTACTACATGATGTTGTTAGACGATTTTCGGCCAATTTTTCTTTACGAATTCAAATTGAACCAAAGCCTTGCCGAAATAGCCCGAAAAATTAATCAAACATTTGGCAATGATACTGTTCAAAAACGCGATGTTTGACGTTTTTTGGCTGAATTCCGTTCTGGAGATGTTAGTCTCTAAGATGAGCCCACAAGTGGTCGACCTACAATCCAGGACGAGGATTTGAGAACCCTGGTGGAGACTGACCCATCACAAACGGTGCGTGGGATGGAGGAAGAACTGGGCGTTAGCTCCCATATAGTTTTTGATGGTTTTAAACGTATTAGAAAGATGAAAAATTTCGAAAAATTTCGGTGTCCTACCACTATAGTGGTAGGACACCGATGAGTCACTCAAGCACGAAGGCGAAAACCCAACAAAAAAAATCATGATTACTGTATGGAGCAGCAGCCGGCACTGGTCAACAGAAGATGTCTGATTCTACTTCACGATAAATACAATCTTCAAAGATAGGCTTCCCAAACAAAAATGAATTTATATTCCACCTCGCTCGCTCCTTGATCTTCTACGTGTGCTTCAAATATCGATCAATTAAAAAAAAAACTACAACGAAATATCACTTGTTGATTCGCTCGAAGTCAGTAAGAATCAGTTATCCATAATCAAGCACGAAAACGATACAGAAGCTATCGTTTCAATTAGACACTCCGTCAAGTAAAACGAATCTAATTACTCTGAATAACACCAAATAGTGGTTGATTCGAACCGGAAAATATGTCAGACAATTAATGTGTCCCCGCTCATCTTCGTCGTCAGGAATTTGCATTTCTGGAACACTATCACAAGCCAAGTTATTTAATATATAAGTCATGCAGGTGCTCCCGACTTCCAGATAAGTTGGATGCCTTAGTTTGAGTTTGGAACATAAAATTTCTAGAACCTTCGGCTTCCTGCAATGTTTCCTTTGAGGTTTTCACCTAATATTAATGGACAAGCTAACTTACAAGTAAAACTTTGGGAAGAAGCGGAATTGCGAGTGTCTTTATGGAGTTGTCTGAAAACAATGAAATAACTTGTGACGACTAGACGGTGAACGTTCCAGAAAGGGAATGAGAAATGATATCACGAAGTCCAATCTAGATAGTGAAAAAGTTATCTCCACACTGGGAGAATCGAGAATAAAATCGGTCTTTGTTACTCAAAAATAACACTATGCCTCACATGAAGATGATTGTGGATACTAGCAATCGAAACGTCATGAAGTTGCTTGGCTTGAAATCTCTTTCAATTTTGGAATTTTTAATTGGCGTTCTTTCATCTTTTATCTTGATATTTCAATGTAATGTATTTTCGTTTGTGGAATTGGTGCGGTGGTAGTACGCCCGACTCACGATCGGAAGGTCGTGGGTTCGATCACAACATCGACCAGATATTTTTCTCGAGAGAATTTATTTGGTTGAGGCTGGGATAATTCTGCAACCGTGTTAGGAGTCACACATTAAAAGAAAAGACCTCGTTAGTCCTTAGCTTGCACAAGTTTCTCAACTTCTGAGAGTTATCGTTCGTATGGGGGTGACACCTGATTTACGAAAAATAGATTAAACTTTTTTACTGTTTACTCAACCGAATATTTTAGTCCGATTATTTTCAATATTTTCAATAATTTGAACACTTGATCCATTTTCATTTTTCTTGTTCTTCCATAGATTTCAAATCTCCCAACACCATTTCAGACGATGGAAGCGCTTTGGTTCAATTTGAATTCGTTGAAAAACATTGGCAGGACAATCTCTTAATGACATCAAATAGTAGAGCTCAAAAGGGTCGAAAAAATTTAAATTTGAAAAAACATGTACTGCATCGATTACAAAATTCTCTATCGATCAGTATACTACATGGGCTGAAAAGTATCGAGCCTAATACATAGATGGCGCTAGTCTTATTGCATTCATAACTTTTTCAGTTAGTACTAACTTTCAATAAAAAGCTGTTGCAATTTCATGATATTCTACTCATAAGTTTGTGAGTTATTGTGCTAAGAGTGACACACACAATTTCGTGTTTCAATTTCACACTGCTTCTTGCTGGGAAAAATACTGTTCAAGGGAAGTAATGGCTTGAAAAGTGTTATAAGGTATCCGCTTTATCAGAAACAGTAATTAAACGTTGGTTTGCTGACTTCAAACGTGGTCATAGAGACATCGATGATGCAGACCGCAGTGGACGTCCAAACGTCCAAATAAGGCAGTAACACCAGAAAACATTTAAAAAAATCCACAAAATCGTTTTTAATGATCGAAAAATAAAGTTGCGTGAGTTAGCTGACGTTTTAAAGATATCACAAGAACGTGTTGGCTTTATATTGTATGAGCATTTGACTATAAAATACTCTGTTCAAAGTGGGTGCCCCGCGAGCTTTACTGTTGACCAGAAACAAGAACGTTTTGATGATTCTGGCCAGTGTTTGGTCATGTTTGAACATAAGAAACCATAATTTTTGC
>WOGR01000592.1:0-24148 GCA_015342045.1 Leptinotarsa lineolata | reverse complement strand
TTTCTGCTTGGCTGTTTCCATCCTAAAAAGAGTAATTTCCTAAAAGAGAAAACGGTGGTACCTCGAATCTTTTGACAGCCGAGCTGTTGAAAGAAAGGGTACTTGACTTCGCTGGGGTATAACTATTCGTTGTTGTGCATTTATAATTTCACTTCACTAACTATACGTAGGTAATCTCAATGTGTGAATGCTCAATGGCAATGTGTGAATGCAATGTCGTTAATGACTCGGTTTTTTTCCATTTCTGAAATGTATCCCCTCTTATTTCTCGCAGGTTGAATCGACAGTTTATTTTTCCCGTTATCATACTTCCTTTCCACAGTAACTATTTTTTCGTTGTTTCTTCTAAGAAATATTCACATTGAGCTAACGAGTGTATTTGAGAAAAACATTGAAACATTTCTCTAGAAGTAGATAGATAGATTCTCTATTTAATTTAAGTAATTTTGTGGTACGTTCCCAGAAAATATTCCATAATCTACCGGTGTTACTAGCAAACAGATAGTAGGTTGACTTTTTGGTATTTGAAAACATCCTCATTACCGTATTTAATTGGGTTATTTTCGTTCCAAATTTAGTACACATCAATTTCGTTTGATGAGAGAGTTTATTACTCTTTGCCGTATACTGTTTTATGGTTAGACTCGGTCTTATCGCAGTTTCCAACCGAGTATGCAATTAAACCCCGAACCTCACAAACGACAACCACTCTCTCTTTCGAGACAAAAAGCCGGGAAAAATGTCAGTTGTCCTTTTATGCCTTGAGGGCGCTATTCCTTCCTTCAGATCCAAGTCCGCGAAACTATAATCTAGCAGTAGTATCCCCTAATTGCTTTGTTTCTCTTGACAATTACATTCATTACGTCTAATGCTATTGTTCGCAAGTCCAATTTAAAGTTCCCTTCTCGAGAGAAAGGTACATCGAAGACCTCATAATCCTCCCTTACATCAGAGACGGATCCAGCAGATTGGCTATCTCATAAAGTCATTATCGGTTATTTGGAATTGAGCCAATGCTGGGTTTTGTGGATTTGTTTTGGAGCAGCGTATATTCTTTCAATAATGATTTTTTTATTGAAAATCTAATGGGCTAAAAATAGATTCAGACAGCTCAGACCGGGTAGGTGTCGAAATTAGAAGCTCTACACACTTAGACAGCAGACAGATTATTTGGAGCTATATAAGTACTTACAACGAACATTCTACCACATCTGGAGTAAAAAACTGACACGGATGAAGGTAAAAAACGAAAAGTCTTTAAAAATGCAAAGAAAACAAGTATAGGTCTTCAACGGAATACAAGAAAGATACTCTAGAATGGACCTAAAATCTTCCTAAATAATCCAATAACAAATGCCAGATAATTCGCGGATCAGAAATTACAAATCAATCACCAGAATCCTGGACAATTTCAGAACTGGGACACCTGAAAAGGCGTCCATTGAAATCAACAAAGAAGTAACTTAGAGGTTCGGGCTGTCTTGTCTATCCATTGCATCAAGGTATTCAGCGTCATGATAACTTAAAACTCGCCAAAATCCTTCCATGACATACCGATCCACCATTTTGACTGGAGAGCCGTAACTTGATAGCTATAAGGAAACAAAAGTATTTTTTGTTATAAACCAGATCCCAAACTTTATGCAACTTTTTGGTGGTGAAAATATTTCTGCTCTCCCCTTCGTTCACGCCAGTCCATACCTGTATCATTTTGGAACGAATTCAAACACCACTACCAAGTCTTTCGCTACATTTCTGTTATCTACCCGGTCCTGTCTCTTTCCAAGTCTTTCCTTCCACTACTGTACTCCATTATCAACAACTTATTGAGTTTGTTGAGATCCACTTCGGCTCCAAAAAAATCCATTGTGGTTCCGTGATTGTCTTAGAGCAAACTTTGATAATTGAAATATTTAGGAGAGAAAGCAAACTTTCTGAATAGGATCCGGTAATAGATAGGGATGGACTCAATGAGTTTTGGATGAGAGGTTGGCTTACAAAATTTGTACATCGGTGGAATTGTTCTGGCTGCTGAAGATTATACAAAGTAGATATTGGAAAGCCCTTGAGTAATTATTTCAGGGTGTATTCATTTAGTATACATATATACATTTGAAGTGAATGTGATCCACTGCCACAAATACCTAAGAAAGTTTGAATGGGAAGTTCAAGTTACTACATTGTGATAAGGAGGTTCTTTGCCGCTTCAATAGTGACTTTGAGGTGGAATTCTCCAAAGATTTCTTCCTTCAAATGGATGTGAAAATTGGTAACCAACAACCTGTGTTCTGCTAGTGAGAAAAATTCAGAGATAAATTGTCTGGAAAAACTTGAATCCGTTATGTTTTACTGTCTTGATAAGTAGAATTGAAACCTCTGGCGTAAAATGAATTTCTTTAAAATACTTCGTTTCACAACTTGGCTAAAGAACTGTCTCTCGATGTATATTTCGCTAACGAGTTAGCATCATTAGTAGATGATACATATGTAGACTTCTGTAATGAGGTCATTACATTCAAGTCATTTTATAACTACTATCTTGAATCTTGAAATCTAATTTACATGTTAATGACTACTCACTTGTTATGATACCTAATATTTCCTGGTTTCTACTTGTAATTATTACGTGAGAGAGTGAACATCAGACTGTTTGAAAAACTTATTGCCATGTATCGATTGTAAAAATTTCAAGCACACGACAACAGGCTTTTTAGTGTTACTCAAATACGTTGACAGTGTTCACAATAGGTCCTGTTGGCTTTGCAAACTTAGTATCACTTGAGGATTGAATGAGGTATCTTGAAATATTTAATTTCCAAATATAAAAAATGTCTAACAAACTTACATAGTAAGTTATCGATACAGAAAATAAAGACGGAACTGGAAATGGTATCATTTCCAGTTCATAAATACTGTCATAAAAATATCGTCGGCAAAGAACTTTCCAAAGGTTATTATTTAGCATTTAATTAGATGAAAGTTTATCGTTGCATGAAATTTCGCAGTTAAGGGGCCAATGTTCCGAATTCATCTAATTAAAGTTACATAATGTCATTCTGGTCTATTTTTACCGAAATTAGTACATGAGAAAGGTGTGGTTGCAGTTTAATATCCTGCAACAGAATGTTAATGAATTAGAAGCCGGCTAGATTATCAACTTCAATCCCGAAAATGACACAACCTGTTTCTATGGAAATACTGAACAATACTACGGAGTATTTGCACTGTATCAATAATCAGTTTCATTATGAATAATATTTCTCAACTGGAAGCACGAATTTTTTGCTCGTATTGCAGACTCTCTCATTATGGACAAGAGAATAGTTAAAACTATGAATTTTACTTTTTTGTTAGTTTGTAAACGATTCCACAACTTAATACAATATTAAAATAAAAATACAAATTATGAAATTATGAAACGACTCATTCATTCTTGAGATACAAATCTGCAGCACCTTTAATTTTGAAATTAACTATTATAGATTTTGAATAGGGCAAGTATGACCTGTCATATATTCCTATAAAATAGTTTTTTAGTTGCGATTATTGGTGAGATGTCAAATTTATTAGAAATAAATAATATAATTTACCTATTACATTTGTTCAAAAAAAAACATTAGTTTTTGCATTTACAAATTATTGATGCCAAAGTCAAATTTCGCATGAAGCTTATGAATCAAAAAATTCCATACGATGCAGACTTTACTAGTGATATTGCATTTCTCAACGTTATCACGTAGTCTTTGAAAAACTTCTGAAACCGTCCCTATCTTCCTGTTACGCCAAAAGCAAATGACCGTACGAAATCCGTCACAAGTTATAAACTTGTCCACTTTAGCGTCATCAGCAATTTCTGTGCGAGGTTAATGTTCCCGCAAGCCAAATACGCGGTGATGACACTTTTTTAAGTATGATTGATACTACAAATGCATTAACATTTCAATAGAAGTGAAAATGTCCTTGAAATCTTGTTTCTCCCCCTGTCTGGGTCTCATCAGCGTTCTCAAAAAACCGCACTTCGGCTTATAAGAGCAGGAAATGCATTGAAGTAGTGGTTGACAGGGGAGACTTTTGGAGGGAATGGGAGGGATATTTCAATTTTCCCTTGTTGGAGGTAGGCGTCAATAAAGGTTTCATTTTTAACAGATGCAAATGACAACAAATATATATTTGTACAACTGTTATTGAAAATCACATTTTTAATGTTTGTCAAGATTATTAAAAGATGATGTTTTCAAAGTTGCGTGTCAAAAATATTTTTTAACACTAGTGTTGAAAGTATTTTTAACACGATTTTTTTCGATTTTTTTAATTATATCTCTATCTATTGTGAACAATAGATAGAGATATAATTAAATTATGTTACAGATGTATTATATTCATTAATAACATTATTATTATTATTTATGAACATTGATATGAAAAGTACAATTAGAACAACTGCTGATATTAATACCTTGCGATGTTGAAGAGCTTTGTAATATATTTGAACTAGGTGAGTTGACAATTTCATGGGCATCAACATTTAATTCTTGATGTGAAGAGAAGGATGCTGTAACGCTGGAGCTAGCTGATCGGTGTAACCCTCAGCTACTGTTGTAGATTTCCATCCTCCGTGCTTCTTAATATCCGTTATATTTGCTCCTGATTCTGTTAGCAAAGAAGCACAAGACCTTCTTTTGTAAGCCTAAAAAATCGCAAGTCTAAAAGTACGAATATCAACAATTTTGCTATAAACTAAGACTGCTGACTCGACGTATGTTTGGAATTCAAGTTACAATTCCCCACTCTAGCACTCTCGCTTTCCATTTTCTTTATTGGAAATTTCACGTTCACTCATCGCTCACAATGAAAATTCTTTTTACGTCCTCCCCGAAAACATTATAGGAATGCAGTCGCAATTCATTTTCACTGAATAATTGCAGACTCGACCCGACATTGTGGTAGGCCCGAAAATTGAATTTATCAATCAAGAGCGCCGAGAGACGTGATCCCGACTCCGACGGGAGACGTGATCGGCATTCGGGACCGATATCAGTACGGCTACGGGCCGACAGCCATGCCATCTAGAGACGAATTTGTTGCGGGTGCGAAGAACGGTTTGTTTTTCGAGAATTTTTTGAAAAAAATTCTGGTTGAATTTTTTTATTTCATTTTTTGTCGACAATTGATTACATTCTTTCAGTTCTTGCTTTAAAGAAACCACAGATTTTTTGAAAGTGTCAAACATATTCTGCATATTGACGGGTATAAACAAAAATTTCTCTGCTCTATGAAACAATGAAATCTATTCAGTGTTGGTTTATGAAATTTGAAAAAAAAAAGAAAAGTATCTAGTGTATAGGCATAGAAAATGTAAATACAAATTTGACTCCTTTTTGATGATTATTGTGAAAAATTGACAATATTGTCAAAAGTCTGTTGTCGAACCATTGTTTGAGTAGTATAAAAACTGTTTCTACTTTAATTTTGAGCTCACTCCATGTTTCCGCTTCATAGAAGATTACAATATGGTCTGCTTATCATATCATGAAGCCTACTGAATTTATTCTGAAAGTACAGATTGAACAATATCGGTCCCAAAACAGTACCTTGAGGTACACCACACTCAATTCTTTTTCGATTACTTATTGTATCACTAACCCGCACGACTTGTTTCCTATTCTTTGAACCCATATTGGTTTTTTGAAATGAGTTCATATTCACTCCTGAAAGAATTTTGTCTATTTTCAAGTTGTTTTTCAAATATCATAGAAATATGTGTACTTATCGAGATAGACCTATAATTGTTGACTTTTGCTTTATATCCTTTTTCATGTATCGTTGTCACTATTGTCGTTTTGAAACATTCGGGCCATGTACCGAGCTTTAGGCATCAAGACTACCTTCAGATAGCGGTACTACAATGCCTTGATAGTCAAGAAAACACTGTATCTTAGTTTGTTATATGTTAATTACAGTATTATTCCAAATATACTTGTCATTGATTTACAATACTAGGGATAGTTCTTCATATAACCTTAAATATAGATTGAAGTTTTTCAAGCACCAAAAGTGTTCCTAAAAATGAGTAGGATCCTGAAAATATAATGAATATCCCATACAGATGTTCATGAAACTTCGTGCAGAGAACTATAGTAAATCTACTGGTGTGAATGCCCCCCGAGATACGTCTCACTACCATTTTTGTCTAACCGACGAAAAGTTCAATTTTCGACTTCATCGATCAGTGCCAAGAAGAGACGGAAACTTTTCGCTGGTCCAACTAGAAAAATAAGACAAAAAAACCCTTCGCAAATGGCATCGGGCGCTATAAAAGCGGACAACCAGAAACTGTTCTAAACGAATTAAATGGGAGACGGCAAGAAAGTTTTGATGGACTTACGTGTCGACCTGAAAAGAGATATGAACGAGATGGAAAATAGTTTGTAGGTTGAGCGAAGAAGAGGAGGACGCAGAGTTGTTTGACGATTCGATGTAGTTTTTATATACAATGCATTGATATGTGCAGTTTGTTAACTTTGGTTTTTAGGAGACACACTTTAACGTTAAAATCAAAAACTATATTAACCACTCGCTCCTAACACCAACTTCATTTGAAAATTTCTAACAAAAATGATAGTAGATTTTCATTTCTGAAGTTTTTGTCACAAAAATTATAGTCAATGTCAAAAAGCAACCCCTCCTAAGATCCTTTCACCATGCCTGTCGAAAAACAACTATTTCACTGACCAATACCACGGCGGACATTGAATTACATTTGACAGTAATTTGTGAAAGTGTCTTTAAAGTGGATATCCTTGCAGACGCTACTTATTCTTAGCAGATCAATCGAGTGATCACCTTGATTAGTACAACTGGTTATTAATAAAATTGTTAGTATAAATGTCAAAATTATTGTGAAATTTCTCAAATGGTGATTGCTATCTGTATTTTGAGCTCTAGTTATTACTTCCCTTTTCGTTCTATTAAAGGTGTTCTACGAGTATACATTTCGAAAACAGAATAAAACAGCGGGTTTGTGCTACGAATTTGAAAAATCTGCTAATCTGCTCCTTCGCTAGTACCGTACCTTAAAAAGAGAGCAGAGATTCTCAAACCTCTTCCTATACTTGACAAGCTGTAACATGTGTCGTCATGACATCCATGGCAAGGGCAATAATGTTGCATACCACGTTGTATGATGAAAAATTGACAATTTCTGAATGAATTGAATGAATTTACTCATACAAATGGAGATGGTTTGTGAATGGAACGAAAATGATTTCGTTTCAATTCGAAAATGATTTCGCTTCAATTTTTTTGAGAGAGAAGTTTTGTCGACAGAGGGTTGATTTTTACTTATAAATGAGTGGAAAATGCTGAGATTCCGTATTTTGGATATTTCAGTGGCGTTTCGCTTACCAAATTAGCATCAAATTATCTAAATGAACAATTCGTTCTGGCCAGTCTCAACTCTCACCAACACAGTAGGTTTATGGACTGACACCTATCAGAAAACAACTACTCCCCTGGCTAATACCATGAAGGGCGTTGGATTATATCCGGAACTTGAGCAAATTAGCATGATCGAGAAATCAAATACAAGATTACGAGAGAAATTAAACAGCAAGGGTTCTGAGTACATATTGTGAGGTTAATTTTATACGCTAGGGAGTATTTTCCGAAGAAAATACGTGAACCTAAAATTTTCCAAATACCAGTTCCAGTTAGAATGAAGTTATCACGTAATTCCGAGTCTCGTATTTCCAGAATGACATCAGCGGTTTGGTCTTTAGCATACATAAAACACAATGGCGGGTCCTCAAGTAGAGAGTTGTTTTAAATGGCGAATGCGCAATATCTACGCCTACAAATAAAATGGCGAAGGAGCATATTTTCAAATTGGCGCGGATCAAAACCCGAAAAATAGTTCATCATACTCTGTCCGTGAGAATCTTAAGAGTTAACCTTGTAAACCTTCACGTAGAGAAAAGGTCAAACAATAAGAAGAAACTCAGCTACAAAATAAAAATGAAATTTTAGTGGAAATCAGTCTAGTTCCGAACGCCAAAACATCACTAATAGATGGCAAATGAGATTTTGCCAAAACGTCGTGAAAATAATCGCAGTGAGGATCAAAACAACTGTTCGTCAGAGTTCACAACTTCGAATTCCCACTCCTCGAAGTGTATCAACTCAATTTAAAATCACACAAATTTTTCTTTCATACCCCGATGAATCTTATTAGCTTTCAATATTCAGATGCACTACTCTCGCAGTAAAATCAATCTCCTTTCCGACTCCAGAGATAATTTTCTATAGAATATCCGCTCATACTTGAGCCTTCTCCGTATAGAGTTTGTGAAATACGAGGAGGCGATCATTTCCAGACTAAAGAGAGATCTTGCCTTATTTAATGGTCCTTTTTGGCATAGGTTTAAAATCAATGAGCAACCAGGGAGACGTGTCTATATCGATTAGGCCCTTTGTCTGTCCCCTCCGTCTCTCTGTGCGTTTCCATCATATCTCTCACCTTTGCTTCGGGACTTCTGCGTGTTACGGCCGGATTCAGGCAATATAGTCCAGGGAAAGTTGTTAGAGAGTTCGCTGGAATGGGATGAAACAGAATTCGGAGGTTCATCTAAGAAGACGATACTTTTGTGTTGCAGAGACAGAACTATTTATTCAATATATGACCTGATTCTGCTTTATATAGGTATCGTTATCTAGAGTGTTGGAAATTTTCCTGGCGGATGGTTCACTGCAATTGGCATCAATCTTATCGAACGAGAGCCATTTCTATAAAAACAAACGGGCCGAATAAGTCGAATTTTTCCCTTTAAGAAGAGGAACAAACCTCAGATTTTATTCGATATTTGAGACTGTCAAGGTTGCTAAGGATATATAGGGGTCTACAATCGAACGAGTAGCAATTACCGTAGAATTATCAGAAATATCGACTAGAACTGGGCCATATTCAGAAGAGGTGAAGTAATCATAATCTGCGAATTATTTTGACTGCAATTTTATTACCAACTAACTTAGAAATGTTCACACAATTCAGCTTGGGTTCTGATTTTGGTCATGATGATCATAAGCCATATCTTTTCGTTACCATTCTTTACACGAGGAATATGAAACGCTTTTATGAGAAAACAATAAAGGCTCTTGCCAAGCTTCAGCTATATTTAAATCTTAAACAGTTAATAATATCCTCCAATTTAACAGCAGTCATAGCATTGAAGCTTTGAAACGCTTTTTGCAATATGAAAAGTCAATTTCTCGAAAGTAACGATTCGCCTTGTTGGATATTGATACCCTTAAGAGTTTTGAAGAGTTTACCAAAACCATTGTTCTGAAAAAATGTGTTAACCAACGAGTAACCTTTGGATATTGAAAAACATAATACACAGAGGAAGGTTTGGATTTTCCTCATCTTAGTTATTTCCAAGACTTGGTCACCATGAGGTTTCGAAAATGAACTCTTACCATCCCTTACTGATCTGAGTAACCTTATTCATTTCGGTAAAGCAAATAGCTGGTCTCTGGATATAATCCACCAGCGTCAGGATATGTATACATGGTGATAGTGGTCTCTAAGATGACCCAAATTTGGTTTTATACAGTATTGAAAATAATTAAGATTTGTATATTTTTCTGGTTAGATATTTGAATATTTTTGAAAAGCTATGTAATTTCAGAAACTTGATTGTTGTGTCAAGATTCATAAATTATTTCAATCGATTTCCTGTACGAATTAATAAACTCAGCCAGTAAAAGTTGTACACCGACATTTTGGAATGAATATACTAGGATATTTTCGAAGCAAAAATTCTAAGAAGTTATTGCACCCAAGCCTAAGTAAAATTTCTTGGATCCCTAACGAACGCAGATGGTCAATGTCGACGATGTTTCATAAATAGAAACCACCAAGCAAGCTTAAGAACTGAAGTTAAGTCAATAAATCACCGACGAACAATATCAAGGAATTTCTGGTGGTAACTGCTGTTATTGGTACTCTCAGATGAATATTCAGCAACCTCAGTTGAAAAAGTTTCAAAGATCTACAAGATCGATAGTAATAGCCTATAGGTAGTCCCCTTACGATGGAAGGATTAACATAAGCTTGTTCGTAGAGGAAATTCATTATAAGTATTCGTTGAAAGCGGTCGATCTGATTCAAAACTTACCACTTCAACCAAATATTTACGAATGATATTGAACAACAGAATGCTGGTGTAATCACCACCACAAACATTCAATGAGCAGCACAGTTGTTTGTCCGAGAACACCTCTTATATTTTTTCTAAGCAACAAAAATCGATATAGTTTCACCCTATTCCATATTTTAGATACAACCGACTGGTTCATACTGAAAAAAACGGTGAAAAGGCGAACGTAACTTTTCGCTTAGCTGTTTTTCCTTTTCAGCCAGCATCATTCAAAACAGACGGCGATATCGCGAAAGTAAAATAGCATGAACTTCATCTGTCGGAGTGCATATGCAGATCCTTCACCTCGTCTATCATGTCTCTCTCTCTCTCTCCTGTCTCGTCGTCTTTATTTCTTCGCGTTTTTCTTAATTACACGCACCGTTATCAGAAATGTCGTTTAATGGGGGGTCATAAAAGACTAATGAAAACTGAATACTGCTAAAGGGAGTGAGCTGAATGGGGAGATTACGCGTTGTCCGGATAGTGTTCAGCTGAAGTTTTTCAGATATCCTGTTGCACACGATCGGGTTCTATTTATATTTAATTCCACAAGATTCTCAGGGATACTACATAAGAGCAATAGTAGTTTCATAAACAATACCTTACGTAAGTACGTAATTCACTACGGAAAAGCTACTGTGTTGGCGAAACATGTGATATTTTTTAAAAATAAAGTTGAGATGAAACCATAAGGTGTAGTTTATGAAATTACTATAGATCTTCATCAAGTAGCGGCCAAATCAATCAGAAAAAAAATATAATAGCACGTTCTGGAAAAGTATTTCGACATTTCTTTTGTTGACCATATGGTTTTCCTGTATTTATTTCTGTTAGTAGTTAGGATTGATTGTACCCCACATCAATTTAATCCAGCCTCTTAACGAAGCCGATTAGCTTTCTGATGATATTCCAGATCAGGAGCCGAAACGCTGTTTTCAATTTGACTCTTTGGGATTTACTTTGAATCTATACCTAGTTGATTCACTTTATCATACAGTTTATGGAAAGTATATATGGGTACTGTTCAAGTGATGAATACAACAGTGTTCTAGAAGAGATAGTATATTGTCGAATACTATAGTAGTGTTGTTTTCGAACATGAGATACAGACCTATTTGAAATCAAATATCTGATAAACCATTCACGCTATATATGTATATCATATATAATACAATTCTATTTGAAATGAATTCAACACCCTGTATTTCATTAACCCTTGCCAAAACATAAATATGCTCGGTAAAATTTGAAGTGGAAACTTCACTGTTCTCGAATAATTATTTGGGATACAGACTTCCGTGTCAACCGGCGAAAGAGGTTGAAATGGTGGTTTCATCCTATAATACTCTGTTCACCCTCTTAATACAACATAACTAGGTATCTGTATATTTTATGAGCAACCCTAACATCCTTTCATGCAAAATCTTAGCGGCGTCGTCAATATTTAATAAACGAGATTGTAGGTACAATCTTGCACTGCATAGAATGATGGAGATTGAGCGGGTTATACATTTTTTTTGATTCTCAATTGGAAACAGAGTAATTTCACAGGTGTAGTTTATGAAATTAATATGTATCTTCATCAAGTAACGGCCGAATCAATCAGAAAAAAAAGAAAATAGAGTATATATCCAGTTTTGCAGTGCCACGCCTAATATCACCTTTAAAATATTACAATATACCTGTCGAGACGACAGTGAAACAGGAAACACAATCGAACTAGTTAAATCCTTTATCAGCTTTTGAAAATGGATAAAGATTCAAGAGTCATCTATGGCAAAGACTATGATAAATTACTGAAGTGATTGGCAGAAAACTGTTTAGAACATATTAATCGAATTGTACTGTTTGGTAGACTCGCTAATATGTTCCTGGAGTTCCTTATGGTCCAAATATCATATGGTGAATAATATTTTAATGGTGAATGAGAATATCAACATCTCCGAAAGTAAAGAGAAGGTTTGAAGCAAGATTCAGATGGATACAAGCCAAAAAAGTCGCAAAGTTTTATTCAGAGAGGATTTTTGAAAATTTAATCATTGAGGTATTTGGTGGTGGTTGTCGTCGACAAGAAGTAATGCTAGTTAACCAGTAGAAGTTGAAAAAACAGTATTCGTAGTGAAATACCAGAGATTAAAAACTGATAAAGGAGTTTCTACCACTGCCTGCTTACCAACTTTGTAGTATAGGTCAGTGTACACTGTTAAATAGCTTCGGTTTAATGAACTAGAGATGTTTTGAACTACTATGCTTCATAAAGGACTGAAACTAAATACCTACCTTCAGAAACTGGAGCGTTGCCGTTCATTGACTGTCATTTATCTCATAATTTCAGCCATGACTGTACACCTCATAAAGGCTTAAGCGTTATCTCGCCAACCGCGAGTAAACACTATCAATTATCTCATCTACAAATCCCGTAATATTAACATAAATCCCCGTCCCCCGAGATGGGGTAATTGCCGGTTTTGGACCGTCGATCCGGGAAAGGCAATACATCGGGAGGGGGTTAATCGTACTAATAGTATATTTCTAGTTATTACTCTTGACGTAGAGCCCTTTGTGTAACGCCTAATGCCTGGGCGGGAAATTCGGAATCCTGACCTTAATCCTGCCAGTTGGATTAGTCGAGTTATGCTGGTGGTTTAGATCGGTTCGCCAGCCATGTTGGATGTTGGTTTCGGTTACTGATTGCCAATTTCTAACTAATTGAATCGTTGCTGTAAAGGTATACCTATTGTCGGATTGGAGAGAACGGCGGAAATTTCGAGGGAACCGGAAGAATGACATCTATTTCGGGATCGTATCGAAATTGGACGTTTCTGGACTGATGTCCTTAACGAACTGCTACATTGTAAAACGAGCATAGTAGTATTTTCCTCTATCGAAGACCCAACTCTAACCAAAGATTAGTACTTGAATGTCCTTTATATCTAAACGTTAGATGTGAATAATTTATTTCATTCCCTTGAGATGGTTAGGTCAGGTTTGAAGTGAATGAGTCTATTCAACCCACTGAGCAATTTGCAGTTATTTCTCCACACATTATCATCACAATCACCACATATTATAAACAATTGATTTGTTTGGAATGAAAAGCCCTAAAATTTTCCAAAGATCCTGAGACAAATATATTGTATATTGAGATAGTCTATCTTTTTTATCGAGGAGGATACCAGGATATTTCACTTTCGCTCCAAATAGTATACCTTCACTACTGAAGAAAAGTGCTGATACATCTTCCAGGTTCTTCCTCCTGGTGAAGGGAACTATCAAAGTTTCGCTAGCACAAACTATGAATATTGTCCAACCTTCTTCAAATGATATGATAGGCCACTGTCCAAAACGTGGTCCTCTACTGATGGGCATCAAGCAAGCTGTCCATCAGGAGTGATTACGAAATGGAGGATAGCACCCGACCCTGTGGGTAATCAATAATGGACTTGAGTCTAATGGTCTCATCTTAAGATTGAACAATACAGTTTGAAACGTTTCGAGTTTTCACGAAAGAAGAAGTAACATACTATATGAGGAAGCTGGCGATGAAGATTGAAGGAAAGGCATTTCTGATAGTTGGTACTTTTGGAACCATAACACATCCAAGAAATGACCTGCGAAATAATGCACCTATTGCTACATCATAATTTTTTTCTCAAATAAGGCATATAATTCAATAATTAAAAAGTAATGCTAATTATGAATCATCGAAAAAAAATAATTGGCGCTCCGGGCCAACTTGATGGATTCCAGTGGCGCATGTGCTTTTTCAGCTGCAGGAATAATAAGAATTCTTGACATGAACATAAATGTGATCGGAATATAGATGATGACTGAATGTGACATCGACCAAAACAGTTATTTTGTGTACGTTAAATTTTTCGACTTTTAGACACTAGAGTGAAAATTACTTTTACACCAGTGTGTAGTGCCTGAAATTTATTCTGATACTTCGATGACGAAGACACTGTTATAAAATATCTGCAGGAAAAAGGTTCGTTTTGGTTGTGCAATGATGAGAGTGCTCTTTATTAGATTTGTCAATATAGATAAGATCAATGCACTCTGAAGACTATTTGATAACATCAGATGGGTACTTGTTATGATAGAAATTTTATTTACTCATCAATATTATTGATCAAATATCAGCACTATTCCACCGTCACCGGCACAAGTTTTAGATATTTAAATACAAGAGCATTTCTCCTAGCTCGACAGTCATCTCGTTAATTAAACGCAGCCTTACGACGACAATACGAGCAGTAAACAATTTCCCCTATTTCGATAAACAAGCCAATGAATATCTTCCACTCGTGAATCCTGGCAGCCATTTACGGACGAACTTGAAATCCATTGTTGAGAGATGACAGCCCCTCGAGAGGTAACAATTCAAGAAGGCGTTCAACAGGAAGAGAGCGATACCTCGCGAAGAAGCCATATTCTAATTAAATGAATAATTCAATGGGAATTTACATTGCGGTCGTGTAAGGCTTCGACGGGGGGCATTGACGAAGAAGGAGGTCCTGTCTCGCCCGTGGAACTTTAAGGAGATATAGTGCGCGGCTGTAACTCTCTCATCGACGCTGCTGCTGTCTGCAGATCGGAATATCGAATCGAAAGCGGAATGTACCGCAACTGGCTGATCACTGTGATGGGGGTCGTTAATGAAGGATGTTTCAATTCTCAATAATACTGTAGGTGTACGGGGAATATATTACACACTGTAGAATCTTTAAAATTGTTTCACTGGCATCAAGTTGCCAACTTGATGTGCGATGCAATTTTATGTTTGAGTCGAAAAATATTATTAGTATTTCTATGCCATTTGACAAAGTTCATGACTATTAAAATCTGTTTGTTACGAACAAGTCACAAATAATGTATATGGAAAGTTCTCATAGAGCTTGGATCACCTTGTTATAGTTTGGAGAAAAATCACAAGCATATCAAAGTCAGGCAAAATTTACGCAAGAAGGTTGTTATTATTATTATTATTTTTGGATGAAAGAAAATACACTTGTTACTCGTCGCTGAAAGAATGCTATCAACTTTTTTTAAATAGAAATGGAGTCTTACCTCTTTCGATAAGTATTGCAATTCTTTCCCTAAAACTAGTTTGTTTTTAAAATGCAGGCTAGCTAGACCAGGTTCCATGAAATGATCCTCAAAATCACCTGATATGATGCCCTCAGATTTTTGTCGGAATATAAAGTTTATGTTACATAACCGTAGACCATTCCAGAACTCATGGATAGACTTGCAAATAAATTACTCTAGAAACATTTCATAAGGAATACATTTACAAACAGACTTCGTTATTGCCAGTAAGTGAATGTTAAAAGTTTTGTGTATTGGGAAACACTGGGAGTCTTGAAAAAGGTTTTATTGATATTACGATATTTATCGTTTGTCTGAAGATTCTTGAAATAGAGAAACTTACAGAAATGAAACAGTTTTGAAGAAAAGAGAACCATTGGTAGGATCTCCGATAGTTATCTCTATAACTATCAAGTAAAATGTTATTCGGTTGAAACTAAACGTTATTTCCATATTCTCCTACCCGGTTGACCTTTCGAACGTCCAAATTATTCATGATGATGATGATGATGATGAATCTAAACCAATTCGTGAAGATCAATCATTATTTTTGGCATATAATGGACTACAATTATTAATGTATCTTAATAATGTAGTCCCGCGCTAGACACGGGATACTGATTGGATCTCTATTCTCCGACTAGAATTATTACCGAAATATCTCAGTTACAAATTACACGTTGCAACGTATAGCAATCATCGAAATTTATAGTCCTACTATAGCTTATGGATATTGGAATTATTATAGATAATTCAGGTTAAATAATGTTCCTTAAAATACAGCATTTTCGTTATAAATATCTTTGAATAGAGAAGTGTTTTGAGTACAAGAATATGGAAAAATGTTGAAGAAACACTGAAAGAGAACAAAACAAACAAAATAATTCTAGATGTTAAAAAATAATTGAGCAAAAGGAAACAATTATCATATTGGTAGAGAATAATAAATCAGCCAAAGAAAAAAGTTTTGATAGATTTTTACAGACAAAATATGTACAGGACCTGATTTCACAAAAAGTAAATTTCAATAAATATAACTAAGAATTGAATTTCACTATTATTGTCTTTCCATTAATTTTTATATTTGAAACATATTTGAAAGTCAAAAAGTTACATTTTGTCTCTACATTTTTCTATTGGCGAAAATCTTTTCACATGTTTCATTAATGTTCGAGGAAGTTTCTTATCACTCTGGAAATTGAACACGATGCTTTTTCTTCTTCATTCAGAGTTCTATTTTTGTAAAACAGCAAGCACTTACTTCTTACTTGGTCAGAACTATATCTATGCTTTTTTTATATTTCTTCACTCCTCTTCAACTCTTATACTTATCTTCCCTCCAATTCTCTTTTTTCGCTCTCATATTTCTATATTCTCCTTCTCTTTCTTCTACCTCCCTCTTTCGGTTCTCTTTTTCTTCTTCTCTTTCTTTTCCTTTCTTCTCTCATTCCTACCTCTATTTTTTCAGAACCAAAGCCTAAAAAATCACAGATAAACTAGTGATTTTATGAGAAGACATTCAATCCTTCGTCCGAATGAAAGCACTTTGTTTTAACTTTGTTTTATATTAATTTTGGGAAACAATCTAATAAGGACTGCCTCAAAGGCGACCTTCCTCTGTTCTGCTTGAACGGCTCTGGGCACGTGTACTAATCCTCTTGTAAATCTCTAATCTAGTTCGAAGATATAGAAAATTTACAACTAGAAGATCTCAGGAAGCGTTTCTTGCCAACATCGTAACGACGCTGAGACATCGCAGCGTCGCTCATACCGGATGAATGCTAATTTCCTTACACATACTAAATTAGTTCTTCTCCTTTAGTCGGAGCTGCTCGGGACTAGGATTGCTCCTGGTTTATCGCCGTGATACGGCTTGAATTTAATTAACGTTATGCTTTCGGAATTACCACTGCTGTGGCTAGCGAGAGTAAGGGAACTTGATGCAGAGGAGTTGGCTATGATTTTTTGGGGAAGCATTGCCTTTCGTAGATGAAATCTAATAAAAAATAGTGCTTCAAATTCATACTTGTCAAAAAATATTTTTATTAACCCACTACGTCGATGGTAAACAATGGTATGAAATTTTTCTGCGGCAAGTATAGGGACTGATTTGAGTAACATCAAATAGTTTACAAAATTGCAAAACGTTTTTCGCTATGCAACAGCTCCTTCAGAAATGTTTGAAGTAAAAAAAAAATCTACCTATTCAGTACTTTACATCATTAGCAATTTGAATAATATGACTTGAGTTGGAGTTAGAAACTACTTAGAAATTTAAACCATTCAACAATTTCAACATTCATTTTCAATGTGCTCCCAATATTGAAAATGATAATTTAAACGAAAAAAATACTATTATTTTCAAATAGCCAAACTTTTGAGAGGAACGTGCAGAAAGTTCGAAGAAGCTGCTATAAATAGTTTTAAAGAAAATTGTGAATTCTAAAAACCGAAACGTCGTCGTGATACATTATTTACAATTAGTTTTCTTTCGCATTTGACACATCACGGATATTTCACTCATTGTTTGTAACAGTTATTTCTTTTCCGTATCCACATTGTTAATCCATTCCTATATCAGATCACAAAAAATAGTTTTTACTTTCATATTCAATCTAAATTTTTTTCCTTCCTGTTTTCCTTCTTGACTAAATTAATCAAGTATTTCTATCCTAGCAACTTTCTTTATTCATTTTTTCCCCAAAATTTCAATCTGTTTATACCATTCAATACAACTTTCAATAGATTCCATAGTGTCACGAATGAGAAAAATATTCTCCTGATCTGTTTACCTAGTCGGTAAGTTCACGATATTTATTTCCGATGCGTTATTGTAAATTTTCAAGATACAAGTTTAGTGCCATTATATTTTACTTACATAAATAGATATTATATCCACAAAAAACAGCAATACAACAGATTTCGTAAACTATTAAACGTTGTTTCATATCATTTTGTGAATTCAATTCAATCCAAAACCGTATCGTCATGAATTACAATAATCAAATGGTTGTTGCAATTATTTCATGGCACATGACAAATAACTATAAATCCTTGATTGAATTGATCCAATAACCGATAGGCAAATTAGTTGGATTACGAATAACCGATATGAGCGTTATCAGATCAAAATGAAAATCACGCATTACTAATATTTCAAATGAGTTTGTGTCGAAAGTTCTGTAATAGCTTTGCTATGAAATCAGATATGGTAAAATCTCACATGAGTTTTCAGTTTTAGTTTTCAGGAGTTCAAAATATCAATAGAAAAATCAGTTTTACTTCTGGAGTTTTACCTGAGAAATGTAAAAAAATGAAATTCGAAATAACTTTTGAATAAATGTCATAAATGCTCTTGATGGCAAACTAAGCATCTGTGGTTTATTTATTGACTTCTCTAGAGCCTTCGTTAGTGTAAATCGCGTACTCCTACTTCAGAAAATAGAACGATATGGCAGGACCCTAAAGTTAGTGATTCGAAAAACTGTAAGTCAGTCAACAACCATTGAACATGATGTTCCATAAGGCTCTATTCTTGGCCCCTTACTGCTTCTCAGTATAAATGAATGATCTGTTGCAATTCATGAGAAGTCTCACGGAAATACATGTGGTTGCTTATGCACGACACCAACTTCCTCATCAAGGGGAGCAATGCAATAGCAAAAAATAGAGAATATCTACGAGCAGGTAGTAACACGGGCAAAATAATCAACTATCATCATCATTAACGACATTTTCGCTGAATTCTGCTCATGACAATTTCAGCATTTATGAGAACGAGGAGTTGTATGTTGAATCTTGCTCAACGGCAAAGATGCTAGGCCTTACACTACACGTTTCGACCACAAGCTCACCTTCACATTGAAACTCTTTGCGACAAACTCCGCAGAAATTGCTATGCACTGAGATTTATGTCGAACCATTGCAGTAAACAAGTTTTGTTGAATTTGTACTATGGAACAATACGTTGTCATATACAATATGGAATACTGAACTGGGGCACTGGATCATCTGCAGTGAGGGTTTTTACACTACAGAAATATGCTATCAGAACTATTGCTCATATAGGATGGAGGCAATCTTTCAGAAACATTTTCAAAGAACTCAAAATACACTCACTGTGCATATACATGTACAAACAAGAATGGTCATAATTTTACATCTAATCAGCATAAATACCCGTTCCGCTCCAAAAACTTATTAACACCCCATATGCACCGAACTACCACATACAAAAAAAGCTTCTTGAACCAAAATTTTACAATAAGCTCGATGATTCGGTGAAGAATCCGCCAAATGTCAGAATTTTCAAATTAAATCTCATAGAAAAATATTGCTACACTCATGAGAAATTTTAGGTTAGGTGTTTTTTGTCTTCGACACTATTCGACATTACCATTATTTCAAAATTTTCAATTGTAACTATGTAACCAAAAGTAAAATGTATGCTATTAACATTCAACTTGAATATGGTAGAAACCATTTGAGCTAAAAGAAATTTTTGAAATTTACAGATGTAATTTTTATCATTACTACTCCAAACTACATAGAAGGATGTAGATTGGAGTAGCAGTTGACAAAAATATTATGTTCCAGAAATGGAAGTACGCTATTTAGGAATTTATCTTTGATATATTTCTTTTATTTTTGATATTCTTTTTTTTTCTATTATATTCCTTTACATTCATCTTATGATGACTTCGTTCAGAAATTTAGTATTCACTTTCCGTCACTTGTTAGATTTGATCTCTGGAACAACCAAAATTATGCAGGAGTCGTAAACTTTTCTTACAAATCACCAGCGTCAACATATCACTCCTTTGTTTGTCGAACAACACTTCTCAGCAAAACTACAGGAATGCATAATTCAGAGAGGAGATAGTGAAATGCCCAATAAATCATCAATATCTGTGCTATTGTTTGAGGAGCCTCACGTTCAAATATGGATTGATAAGAGTTGACTCTCCCACGATTCGAACGCGAGGAGTTTTGATGGAGGGATTCATGATTTCGTAATTGAATAATTGAGTATATACGATCCGACATTAATTTCCTTTGAAATCTACCAATATAAATTTCAAAACAATTAGTGCGTCATAAAGTACTTTTTTTGAAAGTCTCCGATTTTGATGGTCTCATTTTTTTATTTTATTCAAAACATTTATATAGCGTTTTATATTTATATAGAAAATTCACTTTCACGTGGGTTTTTATTAAAAAAATTTTCATATATCAACTTCAAAACAAAAAATAGTTTTTGAAACATAGTATTCAGCAATAATTCGATATTAAAATAATAAAACCTCAGTGTGTCAGGAAATATGTATGTGTTACTTGTATCAATTACGTGGTGGTATTATATTATTTCACTTTTTATGAAACCGCACACACTGATATTATTCAAAAGTCTTTCACCAATCCATATCACCAGAAAGAAGTAGCATTCAACATTATGATCGACAGACTAGTTACTGTTCTTTCAGTATAAATCTAAATTTGAAGTACAGCTTGTCAAATATAGGAAGAGGTTTGAGAATTTCTGATTTCTCTCTCTTTCGCTAGTACCGTACAATCTAAAGAGAGAGAAGGCGGAAATTCTCAAACCTCTTCCTATATTTGACAAGCTGTAGGTAAGTTGAGACTGGCCTCAACAAATTGTTGAGGCCAGTCTCAACTTACAACACTTTAGGAAATGAGATTTGCAGCCAGTCTTCAAGTATGTTCGATCACTGACTGTAGTTTTCTTCTTCATACGAGGAACTGGGCAAAATTCGGATATGCGGTTGGTTACCTCGTTCTCGGGCAGATGGGGCGATGACAAACATGTTGTTGGTCGTTCGCTTCCATCTAGTTGGACGAATGATACTCTGAAAGGAATCCGATTTTTAATTATCGGAAATCATCGACTTTAGGTTGATGATAGACACTGCCTTGCACTGACGAGTGGACAAACAGCCCGAAACCGGTCTGCTCCAATAATTGAAAATCGATTTCGGAAGTTGTATCGCCAACTGCATATGCAGGAATTACTTCTGTGAAGAATTTTGCACTGACACCTGTCGGATATAATCCAACGCCTTTCGTGGTATTAGCCAGGGAAGTAGTTGTTTTCTGATTGGTGTGAGTCCATTACCCTACAGTGTAGGGAGTTTGAGACTGGCCTGAACAAATTTTTTCTTTGTATGATTTAATTTATAGTCTTCAAGTATGCCCACTGACTATATGTGAAAATCTTACTCAACATTTGAAATGAGCTCTCGTTTGATCTTAGTCTGTAAACATGAGATCTAATGGATCCGGTGTCACTATTTTTTAAGTTTGAAGGCTAGCAATGGTTAGCTTCTTCAGAGGTTCTCCGATAAATGGATGACGGTAGTTTGGTGTACTAATATCTGTACCTGGATTAGATAAATAGTCAACGACATTCGTCGACACCTGCTATTCTTGAACTACTTAGAATAGGATTCTATATTCGGTTCAGGTTCAGAGTTTCTTTTTTCTGTTGAAATGTAGATACGCGCGTGTAACCATCAGATCTTTTTCCCCGTTTTGAACCATGAAACCCTTTAGTTTCATGGCCTTGTTGACCTCCAGGTACACTGTATCCATTCATCTCAAGGTCACTTGAAGACGTTCCAGTTCTTTCTCTAGATGATGCGGTTCACATATTCTTCGAACTCGTTCAGTCAGGATAGAGATGACTCTTCTGACTAGAATGGTGGTTTGATAGTGTGTGCAGGTATCTATCCATGTACGTGGGTTTTCGGTACACTTTTTGGGATGGTCTAGCATCACATAGTTCGATTAGTACATCTAGGAATGGTATCCGCTGGTCCAGGATATCTCCGAATTTGTGATTCGTGCTATATCTTACAATATTTCCAATGGGTAAGTTCACTAGTGATGAGAACATGAAATAATTATGAAAGGAAATCATAAGATAATTGCAAAAGTGATAGAACTTTGAAAAAAATGTCTTATTTATATTGATTGCATTACATAGTTAAATTCAAATTCTACTCACTAAATATAATTTATTTTGGTGTTTTATATTTGGAAAACAAATGGAACGAAGGCTCGAAGAAATCCGTGAGACATTATTTAATAGCTTCCTTCTTCTTACAAATTATCGAGGTTTAATATGTCTGAACTCATTTTTCCGAAGAACAAAAAAACTGTGTCAATCATAGTTTGAAAATTGTTAAACATGAGCTTGTATTCTCAAAAACTATCGAAAAGAGTTTTCAAACACTCCTAATATTTTTCATTTCAAGTATATATAGAGTATAATAATATAAACGTATAAAATAGTACTCAAGAAGTTCGAAAGTCAATGAGTCTGTTCTATATTCGATTTGATGGTCATGTATCAAAGAATAATGACTGATATTCATCCGGTGGTAATGACAGTGGCCCCATTACTGAAGAACCTCCATTTATGTAATGCACAACAAATCAGATAATTGGCCTCATCATTATATCTGCAGTAAAACCATTCATGAAAGTGTGAGTTTTTTCTATCCAGCAATAGTAAACCCAACAAGCTGTCGTAATGAGAATTAATATTCATCGTCTTCACAAAATTCACACTTATCAGGTTTCATGACATAAATATTCTTGATTTGGTAAGAGTATTTTCATTCTCTGAAATCAAAAAATTAACGAGTATCACTTAATTGTATACCAATTCATTCAACCATGGCAGGTTATAGGATTGTTTTCAAAATTTGGTCCGTTTCAATGTTTTGTTTTTCTTGCTACACACCTCGATGAATATTTATACTTCTGTGACGTAGTAAAATAATAATGATTTCAACAATGTTTATTTTCAAAAGTAGTAAATTATAGGAAGAAAAATGCTGTCCAACTTTGAAAATAGACGTGAAAGATCACTGAAGCTTCAAACGCTTTTACGTGATTCAGATAGTGATAATATTATCATGGTATAGAATAAAACAGAAATACATATAGTTAACATTAACATTAGGACAGTCATTATGTATTGAAATATTCACATAGGTTTTTTTTTCAAGGTAGGGTTTTGGCGTCTTATTTTGGTAGGTGGATTGTCATACTTATATAAATGTCGTATTTGGGTAATTTGAGGTGTAATTATGTTCCTATCTGTAGTGCTCGTTCATTGTTTTACTAGGTATTTAAAATAGGTGAACATTGGATGGATTTGAGGTTTTCTGGTAGTAAATTGTATATTCTTGGCGCAAAATATTCTGCTGAGCCTTGACTGGCTGTTTTCTCACAGGTCGGAACTTTCATGTTTTTATTTTTTTAATTGAGTTTCTTAATGGTGGTCGATGGATGTTGATTTGATTTCATTTATGTGGATATGCATTAGAATATATTGGTAGAATATTTGTCTTGCATCTGAAAACAGCTTGTCATTGGGGTATCTTATGTTCCTCTTTAAAATTATTCTCAGGATACATTTTTGTGTGGTACTCAAATTATGCACATCATTTTTGGCTACACGTCCCCAACCTAAGATTCTGTGAGATACCTGAGATTGCACAAATGCATAGCACAGCTTTTTCAAGTTTTTCATATCCGAGAATTCCACTAGGTAATTGAATTTTTGTGCGAAGACCTCTCAATTTGTTTTTCACTTGCTCGATATGTGAATCCCATCTCAAGTATCTATCAATTGTTATTCCTAGATATTTCAAGTGATCTTTTTATTCTATACCAGTGTTATCTTCAATGTTCCTCAGTTTGGAAGGTGATTTGGGTAAGAAGTGAAAAATAAACAGTATGTTTTTGACTGTTGACTGTTAGTTTGTCGTATTTGAACCAGTCACATACATTACTCAAGTCTTTTTCTGTTGTTGTTTTCAGATCTGCCC
>WOGR01000591.1:0-24158 GCA_015342045.1 Leptinotarsa lineolata | reverse complement strand
ATTGAAGTCTCTTCCTGATTTTCTTCCTACCCCTTCTATACCTATCCTATTCCTC
Source organism: Leptinotarsa lineolata (assembly GCA_015342045.1). Classification (NCBI taxonomy): domain Eukaryota; kingdom Metazoa; phylum Arthropoda; class Insecta; order Coleoptera; family Chrysomelidae; genus Leptinotarsa; species Leptinotarsa lineolata. Next base: position 24,103 of record WOGR01000591.1, on the reverse strand, counting down.
CCCTCCACCCACTTCCGTATGTGGGAGAGATGTACATATGTTTTTATTTATGTATTGTAAATAGACTGCTCATCTGAATCTTATAATTTGTACAGAGACAGAGGTGATGAAGAAATTTTGATTTTGATCTTGCTCCACGAAAATGCCCGTCCGTACCTTTCACAAATCACCGTCCGACAATTAAATGAATTGAGCGTCGAAATTCTGCCTCACCCACCATACTCCCAGACCTCTCGCCAACCGAGTACTCTCTCACCGGTAGAACCTTCGCCAATCAGGACCAGGCAAAAACTGCCTTTGACTTGTGTTACGTAAGCGAAATTGCACTGATTCAAATGCTTATTTCGATTAATTTGAATTAGTATTCATTGAAATATTACATTTTCAAATACACCCATAGAAACGGACAGAACTTTTGAAATTTGGTGCTGTTCTGCAGTAAAAATGAAAATTTCGATACATTCTTAAAACGAGTTGGATGAAGATATAACAATGAGCTTTTGTAACTGAGTTAATAAGGAATGTAATCGAGCAAATTCATGAATGTATTGAGAGCATAATGTAAAAATTTGAAGGGGAGAAACATTGGATTCCATTTTAGAATTGTATATCATCAGAGTTATTTCTTTCCAGAACTACAAAAAATGGTTTGAATGGCTAATATCAGATGAGAGGGTGATCATTTCAAAAAGAGAATAGAATGGAATTTATTCGTGCAATGCATACATAAATAGTGTTCGCATACGTCAATGGGATAAATAGTATTATAAATTAAAATCAATGAAACATAATACAGTCAAACAACTTTTGGTAGGTATCTGGAGAAACGAAGACCGCCGAAGAATACATAAATATCGTTGTACCAAAATTATCTATTCTTCGAATGTGTAAAAGGCATTTTGTAAAAGATATTTGGGTAGCCTTACATTTGTTTTAGCCCTGGTATCATGGTAGTGTATGTCGTCCTGCTTAATCACTTTTTTTTCACCTATTAAATATTTAACATAACACAGACATTCATATATGAAGCAAGATCGCAGAGGTAATATATCGATACTTTTGAAAAGTGGTTTACAATGGTCGTCGTATTTAGCCTGTGCCATAATTCTCACTACTTTTAGTCCATATGTCATTACGCTGTGAAAAATGGCGAAAATAAGCTACTCTTAAACAATCCGTTGCTATTATGTTGCTTGACTGGTTCATCATTATTTATAGTATTCTTAGTTGAGAAATCTAACGTTTTGGTTTTATCATCATTTATAGTAAAATAATTGCTTCTAGACCACTTTTCAGATGCATTAGCGTAAGAAAGTAGATTGTATGGCGTAGTTTCACCCAACAAGATAGTGGCATCATCAGCGTATATTATAGGAGACACAATCATTACGTTAAAAGTCATATCATTAATGTAAATATTAAATACAGGACCCAGGACTGAACCCTGTGGTAATCCGAAAGTTCTGGTGTCGAAATACAGCTTGTCAAATATAGGAAGAGGTTTGAGAATTTCTGATCTCTCTCTCTCTCTCTCTCTCTCTCGCTAGTACCGTACAATCTGAAGAGAGAGAGAACAGAAATTCTCAAACCTCTTCCTATATTTGACAAGCTTTACGTGTGATGCAACGATATGTTTTTATTTGGACCTCTTTTCTGACGAGTATTATAAGCTGTTTTTTTTCCTTTTATTATTTTTCACAATTCAACCCTACATAAAGTTTGATCTGAAGTATGGAAAAATATTTTCTTAAGGTTTGATTACAACTGTTTTGAAATTATCAATGATAAACTTTTTTCCAATCAAAGGTTACCTTTGTGATGTCCAGTTTTTGAGAGTTTGAGGCTGTTATCATTAGAAATATTAGATTCCTACCCTATTAATTGTGATAAAAAAATAATTACTTTTTTGTGTCTGAGTTACAGTTTCAAATGTTCTCGAGTAGTCTTGATATTTTGTAAGCGTAAGGTCCACTACTAGGAAGACATTGAGAGAAAAATTCGTAAAATACAAAGGCGCCAAACATGGTATTTCATTTCGGAATTTGTATGTATGTAGACTATTGAGTTGATCCATTTGTATTATTGTTTTCAAATTTTCACAATACCTTAAAGAAGCTTGGAAAAATAATTGTTTATCAGTAAAGATTGAAAAAGAATTGACAATCCGATACCTTAGAAACTCTGAATCAATTTAAAGTATTCTCCAAACGTAGAGGAAAATTGTAGCCACAGGTGAAATGAAAAACAGTTTGAATGCTTGACTTTCTTGGGCCTCTCGACTTTCCTATTCTTATTTCAATTGTTCATATTCTAGTCCTTTTATTTTGGTGTGCTTCTGTATAAAACATGTGAATTTTTACCTGATTTTGCTGTAATTAACAAAAACTTTAGGATACTACAGACAATATTTCCGGCTTATGCAAAGTCACCTCTGTCTGGGCCAGTCGTAATGACCAGAAAGCACGACCGACAATACAAGAGACTCGTAAGATGGGCAGACAGTCATCGAGCTGTGCAACCGGCCCAATTAGTCTGGCCAGGGACGGTACGTAAGGGAGAGTGGTCTCTTGGAAAACAACAAAATTACACTGTCTGGCCGACTGTAGCTGGTTATCGCCAAACTAGTAAGGCTCGTGAAAAAAAAAATAGGATTGATATATACATACTAAGGAGCGTGTATAAAACTACCTGAACTCCGGATTTTTTGAGATTCACCACCACCAGTAAGCGAAATATAAGTTAGGTTCTCTAAAATGCCTCTACAAATCATGATTATGTTAACCAACTTCACAGTTTCTTTGGCATATCTTTGTTATTTCCAAGTGTAAACATACCAAAAACAAATGAATATTTGAAGGATATTTTAGATGTTAATGAAATAAGTACTGAAATAGTCGAAGAGTACAGCAGTTTAACAAAAATTCGCATGGAACAAAATTGCTTTCAGTTCGCTAACTGTTTTTATGGGCAACATGAGGGTACATCAATGGGTAACCCGTTGTCCCTTTTCATGGCTAATCTGTTCATGAGCAGATTTGAAATGGAAGCAAGAAAAGAGTTGGATTACTTTCCACAGACCTGGATCCGATATGTGGATGATGAATTTGCCATTTTTGATACGAAAAGGAGTGAGGTAGAGGATTTTGTATTGCCTCAACAACAGATTTGCAAATATAGAATTCACGTATGAAATTGAAAATCACGAAGAACTACCATTCCTGGATGTACTAGTTATTAAAAGTGTCGATGAGGGTCCAGAGTTTCATGTATATAGAAAGAATACGAGCATTTTCAGGTATATCCCTGATAGTCCCATCATTGCCTACAACAAAAAATGGCGGGACTACAATTTCTTGTCCACATCTTGCTCACATTTCCATTGAGCAAAGAAAGGTACGAGATTGAAAAAAAAAAGTTGTTAGGGAGGTAGCTGAAAGCAATGGGTATCCATCAATCATAGAGGATAAATTAATTAGAAAATAAAAACTTAGGGAGTATCTTCGTAATGCCTCGAATTTTCGAAAAGAGGAAGATTCCAAATTCATAGTTCTTCCATGATAACACGAATACACCAATGGGTTGGTCCGATCACTCAAAAAATAAGGGTGGCTTTCAAAACTGTACGTACATTTCAATAAGGGCAGTTCGAAAGACAAGACGTTGGAAAAAGAAAAGTTTGGGATTTACGAAATAAGCTGCGAGGATTGCGATAGGACATATAATGGTCAGACCAAACGGACTATATTAGCTCGCTACAAGGAACATATTTCGTATATTCGGTTTCATAGACCGGTGTCGCTCGACATGTCATAGAAAACGACCACAAAATAAGTGAGAAATGTCTAAAATTCTTAAGACCGGTACATAACAAAATGTTGAAAAAAGTCAGATATATGAAATAATCTGTGAGGACTGTAATAAAAAACATATCGGTCGGATTAGGCGAGTTATTGAAAATTGTTTGGAGGACCCGTTGCACATATACGTCCATCTAAGCAACGGAGGCTCAATAAAATTATCATGCATTGTTCACGTGATCTTCCAGACAAGGCTGCTTATACAGAGTCGCACTAAGGAACGACCGAAATTTGATTTTTTTTAATAATGTGCGGCTGGGTATAGGAATTTTTTTAGGTGGAGGGTAAGGACACAAATTCGCAGTTTCTTCAGCCGTATCAGTACTCAACACTTTGAAAATTTCGAACTTTAAAATACCGTATATGTATACACCACAGGCGTTAAAACGTAACTGACCACTCCGACACTGCACCAATGAATTTCGCCAGCTAATTGCAGTTAAATCTGATTGGCCAGCGTAAGGAGGCTTATTTATTTTACCGAATAGATGCAAATGTGCGTGGTGATCATGCTTTGATCACGCATCTATCACTGTTTGGGTTGCTTTGTATGTTGGATGGATATAGTTTAGTGTCGCTCAACATGCCTTGAAGAACGGCCACAGATATTTTCCAAAGTATGGAAATAGTGGAGTGTAACATGATAACTATAAACTGTCACAAAGGTCCCAATCCAAACAGCCCTTATTTATATTTATATGAATCACTCTATGATTATTTCTTAAGAGAATTTCCAGCGAATTTCTGCCCGAAATCATTTAGGTGTGTCGCAAAGTGAAAGTGTACCCTGTCAAATATAAATAATAACTATACTTCATCTACTGAAAATGCCAACTTAGTTAGTGGAACGCGCGTCTAAAAAAGTATTTCACTTCTGGTGTTTGAGGTCAGTAATTATTTTGGATGTATTTCAATGTTAATATTCTTGGAAGTAGCTGTTCCGATTGGCTTTTTTCGTCCAGTTTGCATCTGAAAAAAACTTTTGTTGATAATCTTCATATCTTTGTAAATGATTTTAAATTGAATTTAATATTTACTTTCCCTTTTGCAATTTTTTCAATAACGATGGAGAAAAGCTTTCACCCAAAATTAGGTATCGTGTTTGAAGTGTTTAAAATTTGTTTTTCGTTGATAAGCTGTCGTCTCCTTACCTTCGAAATCGAAATTTGTTCGCGCTGAGAATCAGCGAGGTCTCACCTTTCAACGTGAAATTTCTAGACCGGGTGCTTTTTTTAATTGAAAGTAGTTAAAAATGACTGTCGTTTCTCCTAGAAACGTTACAGATTAGGATTGTGAAATTGATCTTCAAACAGAACAAAAATTTCATGATTACGACGATATCTTTCATTTTGGTAAATATTATGATCTGACACCAACACAAACTTTTTGATCCGGTATAGTTCCGGAGATACAGTCACTCAGGAGTCGAAAAATCGACTATTTCTTTTTTTGACTATACGAAACGTTCAATTTCCTCAAAATTGAATCTTCTCAAGCGAACTCGTACTACTACAGGTAAAATTATTTATGAAACGAAATGTAATTTGTACACAAACATTTTCGTTGGTTCTGTTAGCATTGCTACAAAATTCAACTACAAATGAATGTGATATTATCCAATTCATATGTCTAACGAAAAGATGAGCATCGTCACCTTTTCATGGTCAATTAGAATAGACCTTCCGCAGATGATTCCATGTTTGCAGTTGTTTCACTTTAAACGAGGCCGTTTTGCACTTGTTTCACTCTAAATGAGACCGAAGTGACAGGTTGAATTAATTTACTTAAAAAATCATTCAAATACTATGATCTTTCGTGATATTGCCAAAAAATACTGAGTTTTTTGTCCTGTACAAAAATTAAAAAAGATGAATGAAGGTCAGCGGCATGCGATTGTTGAAAAGAAGGAGAGTTTCAACTAGTCGAATTTTCAATAATTTCCTTTCAACTTTTGAGTGGGCCGTATTTCGAAAGAAGACCGGAGGGCCAAATTTTGTCTTTGTGTCAGCGGACAGAAATATGTAGTTCCATTTAAAAAATATTCAAGTACCCTCAGTTCTGTTAGTTGATTGCAAATAACCTACTTAACATTTTAGTAATATCAATAATAATTAACAATGTTCACAGACAACTCATTAAAACTTGAATGAAACTACCGATACCTGATGAAAATTCATATCAAAATTTACCAATAAAATTTGCTCTTATTTTTACTACGATAGGTTTCCATAACCGTGATACATTTTTGGCTATACGACCTCGAACGAAAATGATAATTTACAGAATATCAATTATAGGCTATATTTAATCAACTACCTATCGTATTGATTGATAATTTTTTATTTCTCCTGTATAATGAAAGGTTGTTCAAATTTGATGTATGTTATCTAGGTTTAAGATCATTTGAAGAGTGAAATTTTCTGACCAGAAAAAAGTTCTGCATCATCGAAAACTCTGATAACACATCAAATTGGGAACCAATGTTTCATCATACAGGGGGAGCCAAAAATTGGCAAATGGTGCAAGAGTAAACTAACCTCTTCGAAGAGAACAACATTTAAGCTGGTAGGCCGTGGTAGAATGGAACCTGACGTTCCAAACGACAGATATCATCGAAGGTATATGCGTAAATTGCGAGGATGACAGTTTTATGGGGAAACTCATCACACGCGATTAGAGTTTTCCGACTACAGAAAAAGGCAATCAGAATATTGGATGGAAGTGGCTACCGTGATCATGGTCAGCCTCTATTCATTGAATATAGGATCTTAACAATACCATGTATTTACATCTGCCAAACACTAGTCGAAATTGCTCTCAATAAAGAAAACTACCAGACAAATTCAGATATTCAGAATCATGAAACTGGGTTATCTAGTCAGTTAAGACCGCACCATTATAAATTATCCATCTCAGAACAAAATTCCCTCGATGTGAACCTTTACGATAAATTACCACCGGTAGTGAAATCATTCAAACTTCATTAAATTTAAAAAATGTATAAAATCATATCTTCTTGCTGACTGTTTTTATTCAATCGATGGATAAATCTGTATACGCCCTATGTTTTTGACACATGAATACTCGCTCCCATTCATTAAGTGATACTTTCAAATATTAATATAAATTGTGAACTTCAAATTGCGAATTTAAATGTGAATTTTGAACTGTGAATTTTATATTTGGGAGTTTTAAATTGGGAACTGTGAAACATGAAAACATTAACTGTTTCTACAAACATTTTACTAAATCTGTGTAAGTAATACAAGCATATGTACCAGTAAGAAGTTACTGAACTTGTTGAAAATGACCTGCTACAAATGTAAATGTAGTCAAATAAAGATCTATTCTATTCTATGTCAAAGTCACAGCAAAGACTGACGCCTATATTCTGATGATTATTAACGCTAATGTTTTCGAATTCAGAAAAAATTATTCAGGAAAGTTCTTCAGATTGACATTATTTTCCAGAATATGAGAGTCTTCTAGCTAAAAAATTACTTTGATTCAGTTCCATTGCTACTTTTCCAAACTTTAATTTTGAAAATATCAGTAGTACCTAGTTTTCATTAGTAGAAAAGTAAAATAATTCATGTCTCACTTTGCATTTATGTGAAAAATTAAATTCAGTCAGCCTTTTGGATCTAACCGGAGAGAAAATCGAGAGATTGACAATAAAAGTGAATACAATATTTTTTAGAAAATTGAAGGCAATGCGTTTATATTGGTGTAAATGGTGTCAAATTTCCAAAAAAGTGTTTGTATTTGAACATTTAAGGGTAGTTCACGCTTGCATCAACTGCAAATTTTTTATTATCCCTGTATGATGGATGGTTTTTCTTGGAACTATATGTGCGCAGAACTTTTCAAGCAGTGAAATTTTCTAAAATATCGATAATGAAAAAGTTTTCTATTTACAATCCCCCTTCTCATATTTACTACAAGGGAATTAACATAAATCACAATTTTATTCATGTTCAATCAACAACGTAGACATCAATCAGAAACTGGGACCATCACAGGACTCGTCGATCGAAAATCCCGTCGACAGATCAATTTTAAAAAGCTTTCTTTGCAGCCGCGACCACTACTTCCACACCATCAAAGACGTAACTATCGCGAATGATCCCGTCTCACTTCCAGGGGGTGATTAATCGCGAAGGGTGGGTGGGTTTGTCCGACTGCACACAGACAGACACCTGCGAGTCGACGAAGGGGTAGAGAGAGAGAGAGAATGCCCAGTCAGACCTCTGCCAGACGTACAGCCAAGGCCGGAGCACAATTTCTCCCTCTCTCTTCCGCCGTCTCTGTCTGCGCCTCTCCACCCTTTCAATGTGACCCCTAACCAGCCCCAGACTGCCAGCCAGCACAGCGATGACGTCTGTCGTTTGTGACGCGTTATGCTTGTGTTCGGTCTCCTCCGAAAGACAGGACCGGACGTGGTACGGGAAAACAAACATGAATTATTGGCGGTACAAAAGTTATAGTTTAATTCCAGGAGATACTAGACTCGATCATAAAGAGATTACTTTTCTATCTTGTTCGAGAGTCAATCAATATTTCGTTCATATAGTTTATGTTCATTCATATTCATATTCAATTGAAACAACTGAGATTTATACTGAGTGTTTGAAATAAAACTTGGGAATTATAAATATGTGTATATAGTATTTTAGTTCTTTCAAAATACAGTACTACACTGAAAACAGACTTGAGTTTGCTCAAACTGAAATTGAAATGAAGTGGAACAGAAAAGCTGAAATTACAAACATTTTTAAACAAAAATCGAAGTGAAGATCCAAATTGTTCTTGAAGGTTTTACACAGCTCAAAAGAAATGAGAAACGCCCTACTACATTTTCAACCAGTTCGCTCCAACGTAAAATGATGAAAATAATGTCTTAGTATGTGTAATCTAATGAAATTATACGCAAATAAGATCTCAGAATGATATATTTTAACAAAATAATCAATTTAAGAGTAATGTTGATTCAAAATGACAATGATAAAATTTTTTTAAAGAGATTTACTTCTATGTGATGGTAATGGCCGATACTATATGAAAATCCATAACGTATTCAATCAACACTTTGTTAGATCTCCACTGAACATGTTTAGTGAAAATCTCATAATAAAGTGTTGATGACCTATTTATTTTGTGAAAATTCATATTGAATGTAGGACAGAGAAAATTACTTTTGTCTAATTTCAACTGAGATATTTATTTGTTACGACCAGTTTCGGTTTATTAAACCATTCTCAAGTTTACCTGAGAACCGAAACCGGTCGAAACAATTTCCGTATGTTCTGAAATATATTCATCCGGTATCGCTACCATCCTAAGAATTCATTATGATTTCTACTAAATCAAAGAGCAAATCCTGCCAACACCTATTTCATATGCAGGCCTTGAAGGAGAAAGAATGTGGTAGAATTTGTCTTGAATGGAACATCAAAATATCAACTAACTCGTAAGTGGCAATCTTGGTAATTTCCATTAGCTTCCGTAGGAGAAATTTATTTTGAAAAGCACCTATTTTTTAATGCAGAAATACCCTGTAAAGCCTCAAGAATTTAAAGAGCTTGAATTCTGAAAGCCTAATAATTGATTAAGTACTTTTTTAACCTTTATGATAAATGAATGAGAATATTGTTGAACGGGTCTGTTGCTATTGCAATGTTACCAAACACCAGAACTGTAACAATTTCGACCTGAGTTTCACCAACCCATTTGGGGTTGGTGAAACTCAGGACATGAAGTAGACTGGAAGGTCTATTGTATAGATCATCCAAAGGATTTAATTGTATTTGGACATTTTTTCATCTATGTGATATCTTCTGAACCACCACGAAGGCATATTGTTGAGAAAATAGCAAGGAATTATGTGAAATTCATTTGAATTGAATAGGCTCATAACTTTTATGAAAATAAAAACCACCACAAATTTTGCATTGCAAGAATAATTATCTCATGAATCTGTTATCATATTAACGAAATCAAAAGAGGTTTGGATGAACGGCATTAATATAATAAAGACTATTTGTATTTTACAATCTTTTGAAAAATTTCAACGTTTCGGCTGCAATAAATATAACATTTCAGATACAAAAACATCACTCAAGTTAAAATACTCTAATATTTCAGAAACACTTTTGTGCAATACAATCCTAATTAGCAAGCTCACCCTGACTGTAAAGGAGAGTAATAAAGTCAACTAAATGACGTTCAGTTTTCTTCGTCTCCTGAAGACGCCAACTTGGTTGTTAAAACGCGTGTCGAGAAGAGTATTGCATTTCTGGTGATTAGCAAGAGTGCTTGTTTTGGTGTTACTTGGATATGCAATCAACTGTCAGATTGACGTTATTCTAATTCAAAATGTTAGTTGAGAAATCGTTTCTCCTCCCATAGAGAACTATTCTTATTTCTCAACATACTCCTTATTTTTCAGAAAATATATTGTCTTACGGTTTGTTCAAAAGATGTCAAAACAAATTCAATAGTATTTATATCTGGAGATTATTTTGTCAATTTCATGTTTTATAGATAACTACAGAATAATGAACAATCTTCAAAATAAAATTTCAGCATATCACCGTAAGTTTCAATCATTTTCAGTTACGGATTTTTTTTTATGCAGAAAAGCCATTCATCACTGCATAGTATGAAAAGAAGTCGCTTCCCGCTGTCTCTCCCTAATTATGCTTAGATCTACGCCACGGATTTTGATACGGGTTTTTTAATAAATAGAGTGATTCAAGAGGCAGGTTAACATGTATATAACATGCATAATATAGTAGAGAAACACTGATAATTTTAGAGGTATTTAATGTGTTGCGTTTACATTGCAAACGCTGGCTAAATCCTACGAGATAGATCAATATAATGTGCTACAGTATGGTACACCTTAAAAAGGTCTACAAAAAAGTCCGTGATGGTATATGTCTATCTCTTAGGGATAACTCACAATAATCATTCTTATCCTTTATTTTTTACGAGAAATGGCCTATTTACAGAACGATTTTAAGCAATACAGCATAAATCCTTATCCAATTAAGTACCTCAAATACAATGTGCATTCAATGTAGAACAATATGGCCCTTCACAGCATGTAATTCAAGGGAATATTTTTGAAGATATTACAGATTTAAAATGCAGCGTCATAGCGGTTGCGGGGACGCGTGTCTTCAAAAAGCGCGTCGAAGGCCGCGCTTCTGTAGCACTTTATGATTAGCAGCGATCGCACGCGTTTATGGTAGCTCTCTAGCTAGGAAAATAACAATACTTTAAGAACATTCTGTAGTATATTTAGTATCAGCATTGCACCCGTGCGGAGCCGGGGCGGCCGCTAGTAATAGATAAAATCGGCTTTGACAATGATTTTTGAACCACCTTCGAACATAATTCTAACTGCTTCCTTTTTTTAATAACCGTGTGAGTTTAGACATGGTTTCTCATAAAAACCTAAGGCGTGGATTAATCGGTGGTTAAGCCTGTATTGCACACATGATATGATTCAAAATACTGATTGTGAAATGAAATAACGATAATTATAAAATAATTTTTTGAGCATACCACGCAATTGATCAATTTGAATTCACAACCAAAATTAATTCATCCTATTATCAGTATTCCACTGTCTCGCAACGGCAACTCAGTCGACACTTTTTTCTCTGTGTGGGGCTGAATTTCTAATATATTATTTAAATAGTTCGATATTTCCCAATGACTAATTCGTCTGAAGTACGATTCAGCCTTGACTGTTTTACAGGTAAATTTGCCAATGTCGTACTCATTTGCCCCAGCCAGAACAGCAAACGACAGTCTACTGTTTGCGGCCTGGTCTCGACACCACTCATTAATTTAATTAACATTGTTACGAATCGCCTAATCAATGGACCGACCAGCTGCGTGCTTCTGTCGGTTTCAATGAAAGAAAAAGCAGCCAAACATTTCTATCAATTAATAACCGACACATTTTTGGAATTCTTCAGACGGTGGCGGTCAGGAGTGATTTCTTCATCATCGGTAAATTGCAATCGAATAGTCTCATTTGCGATTCGTGCAACGAACGACATCTGTGAAAGATGCGATGACATAATAAAGTGTTTGTAGTGTGTGTTCTGAAAATAATTGAAATTTTCCTATGACATTTTCAGTTCGTGCTTGATATTCTCACTTGCGTACCTGTCGCCTTTCATCAAATGGTCTAACAATAATTTACTTCAATCCCTGTTGGGTATACCTAGTTGCTGGTCTCATCATTCAGGTTTGAACTGTCAATTCGGTATGCTTGTGAAAAAAAAATTACTTAGAGGTTCCTTTGCGTAGATAATAATGAAACGATAAATTACGATACCAATAGACCGCAACTAACAAGTCTAAAAAATATCAACATTTCTTAAATGTTTACTGTCGAAAAAAGACTCATTTTAATTTTCTCCCTGACTGAACGTGAATTTGGTCAATTTTTTTTCGATTCCGCTAAGTGAAGTGAACTATTCAACTGTAGAGATTTTCAAATATGCAAATCTCAAATCATCAATGGTATATGATTCAGCATATTTATACCTACTGTCCGTAACGAGCCGGAAGAGCTGTTTAAATATCTTGTCTATATTCGAAATAACCAATTCATAATTCGAACACAATGAATTTCATTTATTCAATCTGTTTTCAGGTCGATTGTATCAAGATATCAACTGTGCCATGTGAATCACGAATTGTTCCTAACAATACCCAATATTTATCAAGTGCTAAATTATTGGTTCTCAGATAATTGGGTGATATTTTCGATTTCCCTCTTGAACAGTACTTTTCAATCAATAATAAATAGTTATTTATGCACCAAGGGTGTCAAGTACACATCTAATAATATCCGCGGTGCAAACAAACTTTTGTTGTACATAATATAAATGTGTAAAAATTTTAAAAATTCCGTAAAATCAATTTGATTGTACGTAGAAACTTATTTTTTGTAAAAAAAAAACTATCAAACATAAGGAGAGAGAATGCAGGAATTTTTTCAAATTTCTGACGAAATAACAAAACGTGAATAAAGCGACACAAAACTTGCTACTGAAGAAAATCGAGAGATATCTACGACAGAGATATACAAATTACTGACCTGGATGGCAAAAATTGTAGAACATAATAATGAAAAAATGTTGCTTGGATATTTTGATGATCTTGCTGAAATATTTTTCCCGAGTAAATTATGGTCCAAATATTCAATAGTAGTCTTGACAACTTGGTAAAAAAGAATAATAACAACGCTGATTACCACGAGTAAGCAAAATATGGTTAAAAGAATACTTATTACAAGTCTAAAGCTCCGTCTATAGAAGATGTTTTGTAATGCATTCATGAAACACAAAACGGTACGTTTATACCTGCACTTTAAACGGTCACTCTTCTAGAGCATGATACACGTACATGAATAAATTGAATTGTGAAGTTGCAACGATTATTCTCAATCGGAGTGGTAATTACGCAGTGCTTTTCAAATTATTTGTCACCGGGAAACTTTTCTAATAAACAAAAAAAAAGGTTTTGAGGTTTCACTGAAAAATGCAGTTTTTTGATTGCTCAACATTGAAACTTTCAATTTTGGCGTTTGATGAGTAAGAACCGATTTCAACTATTACTCCGTTTGTATTGGGTCTACAGACTCAACATTCTGTTTGATATTTGTAAGCTACTGAAATTATTTTTTCAATAGAAAGTTATTCGCGATAGACTGTCTCAAAACGTTGTTGAAAAAATTTATCTATTCTCGGAGTTATTTTTGAAAAGAGTCTTTTTACCAGCGAGAAGGGTTGGCACCCACGTCCGGGCTTAAAGCCAACCTTATGCAGAAGGATAAGTAGAACCTAAATCCAATTTTTTGTGTAAATCGGTGCTGTTTGGCAAAATAATACAGTATCGTCATATTTTACCTTCAAAAGAATATTAGTAAGCTTAACTGTAACTAAGCAATAAAAACAATAATAAACCAACTAAATTGTATTATAAGCTATTTTCAGAACATGTAAAAAGTTAATTCAACAAAAAAAGTGTCAAAAAACTTTTTCTTTTTAGAACTGATAATTCTTCTTTTCAATGAATCTATAAAGTTTTCAAATCTTCCATAGCTCACCGCACTGAAAAATATTTTTGTACAAGTCTTTGAATTCTTCAGCGATTCCCAAATGTATTTTTTCATTTCACGTGGTGTCTAATATTCCTATTGAAAAATAAACGAATTGGCGTATTTTCTTTTACCCAATCCTGACATAATTCCAAACAACGTACTCATTTCTAAAACACTCACTTGTGTCGATGGTGAACTTCTAATATGTTCGAAACACTAGGAAACATTTCCATCGTCCGGCAACAATACGTAATTTTTGACTGATGAAATAAAGTACCATGTCAAATAGTTTATTTCTCAATCATTCGATTTGCAAGTGAAATATAATTTCCGTCCATGGGTCATGTATACGTGAATATTTGTTTCATTATTGTATGCAGATTTGTACCACCCATGTCAAGTAGCAATATCTACACGTGGCGAAAATTGTATAAGCATATCCAGCTTGTGATTTATGGATACGTCATATCTACTGTTGGTTAAATCTTCGCTACAGGACAGAATAAAACTTCAAGAGTTGAACTATTTCAAAAAAATTCTTTTCTCGCGTTATTTGATTGAACTATTGAACTTTGTCGTCTGGGAGTACACTATAAAAACACCTTTTCCACCTTAGTTTTTTTCAGTTGTCGACTAGTTTCGGTCATTACACCATTTTCAAACCTTTGGGTTTTGAAAATGGTATAATGACCGAAACCAGTCAACAAATAAAAAAAACTATCGTGGATAATAGACATAAGTGTGTTTTTATAGTGAACTCCCAGTTAACATGAATAAACAAGTCGTATGGTAATGTCATTCCCAACGAGATTTTTGTCCAAATGTACAGATGTTTATTCAATTATAGTAAGTTAATATACGAACAAATGAACGGCACGTGGAATTTTTTTCGTGGGATTACAGTCAGTTATGTTCGGGCTTCATGCAATAAAATTTTGCATGGAACCCATTGATGACAGTGATGACAGTGTTGATGACAGTGACTATCGTCTTGTATGATTCACTTCATTTATTGTTTTTTTTTGGTAGTTTGTGAAACAATTGTATTCATGTCCTACGTTAGTAAGTTTTTCTTTACTTCTTTTCATACGGTTATATTTTCACACTATATAATTCTCATATATTGCAGTTCTTTAGGCAGTTGTCCTGAAGAAGACAGTAAACACTTCCAAAAGCTTTACAAATACATCACACATATAAAGTTGAATTATCTTCACTTATTTGAATATTGCATTTTTTCTTGGTCTCTCAATCTTTGATGAGAATTATGATTTAAACAAAAAAATTACAATGCAAAGAAGTATTTGTTAATTAACAATTTTTTTAACACCAATTATTAATATTAAGAAACCATTTTTTTAACCATCATTTATCTTGTTTTTTAATATTTGGAAAAAAAAAACTTTAATTTTTGAAATTTTTCATTGTTCATTAAATAAACAATTTTTTATAAACAAATGAATTTTTTTATTTTACTTTTTCTCTAGTTGCAATTAATGAATGAAACACAACCGTGTATTTTTTTATTTTTTTCCATTTTTTACCGAATTTTATAATTTTTGCGCTCCATACAATGTTCATTTCCGAAAGTCGTCCGTTTTCAAAAACTTTCTAGACGCTATTCCGAATTGAATGACTCCTCAACCATAATTTTCGGAGACTGCTGAAAAAAGTTCGAAAAAAAGCACTTCTTGACTAGAGTATAACAAGTGGTTGTAGATTTGAATTGGGATCGGACCCTAGTGTGCTTACAAATCTAATCTCCACGATATCCGATTCTATGAATAGTGACAACTTACTGTACTCAAAATTCATCACTGCACTATATTAACAGTAATGTGGCGAATAGAAGTTTCAGGAAATAACGTATAAAAATACAATGAATTCTCTCGACGCAAGATTAGAATACAATGAATACTCGAAACTATTTTGAATTCCTCAAGATAGACGAAAAACGAGTTTCTAACCTACAAAGGATCAATAAAAACTGAACAAGCAAAAGTCTACATCGATTATGTAACGAATTCCAACTCAGCTGAGTGAACACGCAATTCGTATGGGATTCTTTTCATGATATTGGTACAACTCCATGAGTAGCTTGTTGAAACTGAGTTTCAACAGTTGCGAAATATTTCATCAATACTCTTGTAACATGTACTGGCATTGTGATTGTTCACATTATTTGTGCAAACAATGAATCTACGATTTGCAGCTGCTTTATTAATTTTTTCCAAATGCCTGGCAACGTATATACTTATCATTGTCAAAAAACTCAAAAACTTTTCCTACCAAGCCGAAAAGATAACATTAAGTACTTTGATGTTCTCTGAACAGATCATTATAAATAAAACGGAAAATATGGAATCGATGCAGAGTTTGCGTAGACTAAACACAGCGATAAGAGTGTTATTGACAATAATGATGAATTAAATTTTGAATGAATAAATTAATATCATCGACAAACAGGAAATGTTTATAGTTGCATACGTCAATGATGAAAACTTCAAACCTACTGGGTAAAGCATTGAGACAAATTGCTATTCTGGAACCGGTTATTTCGAATTTTGCAACAAATAATATTCAAATAATAAACCTTTATAATTAATATAGCGAACATAATTCTGAATTTTGATACGGGTTCCAATTTATAATTTTATTCTGAACATATGCATGATTACTCTGGACTTTCGAGAATATGAGGCTTTCAATCAAAGTTAAACCGGTAAAACCTACTAACCGGTACGAAAGAGGTTTTCTCTTAGGTTGGTTCATACCTTTTGACTCTTGCTTGAGTCTATAATCAGCCTTCCAGTAATTTGGAAAGCAATAATTTTGTCTGCGATTTTTTCATAGTCTTGATTTCTGATCTCAGACGTAACCAATTTAGGATGTTATATAATGTATGAAATTTTTTTATTTTTATGGTTTTTGTTTTTTTACAGTTTTAGTTGAATTGACTTCATACTCAATTCAAATATCGTCTGAAAAACTCATTTGATTCATTTACTTTCATTTTGTTCACAAGTTAGTTCAGTCACACCATAATTTCATTTTTCAGCTAGTTGAATCTTGAAACTGAAATCTTTTGGAGAAAATGAATTCAACTAAAACAATATTCTGATACTGAATTTTCAATTTTTATAATTGAACGATGTTGAATTTTAATTTGATTCTGAAATAAGGGAGAATTATATAGCAAGATGTTGGAATATGGAGAACTGAGATATGAGTAGTCATTATGAAAAAAGTTCGATGCTCATTCCCAATTGGGTACCATTATGTTCTGTCACAACTGGAATAGCTAATACAGCTTTTTTCCTCATTTGGACCACTATCCCGAACTATCAAAGTTATATACACCCTAAGTAACTTTTTTTAATTGAATCAAAAGTTTCTTATAACAAAAGCAATTAACAAAAGTTAATTCCTACATCTAGATATAACATATTAAGTAATATCGTCAATATTTCAGGAAAGTATTTATTGTAAAGTTTATCTCATTAAGGCAATTGGAATTGATAAAGATTGGCGAAAAAATTTTTTGTTTTCAATGGCAAAGCTGAAAATAGGGGACAGTCCTCCTTCATACGTTAGGAACATCTAGAAATATTCCGTTTCACAGAAATACAATAGTAATATACAGACTCAATTACAAATCATCATTTCTAACGGCACTTTAATTCAATCAATTATTGATTTGAAAGTACAGCATCCTAATGAAAATTATTGGAAGCAATTGGAAAACAATAAAATAACAGTTACTGATTCATTACAAGCTGGACTGCAATTGTACCAATATCAAATCAAAATTGACGCAACTCGTGATATAAATCAAGAAACACTGTTACCTGATGACGAGACAGCTTAAAAGTTCTGCAGTTGCACTCACTAAGTAGTACGTCTCTCACGGATCCACAATTTCATTTTTTGCAAAATTCCCCTTCCAATTACACATTTTTAATGCGCTCATTTCAATACGACCATACCTCCAGCCGTTTAAAGCACTCTCTTTACAAATCTGCATTGTTTACTATGAATCATCAGTAAGAGCCGAACTAGGCATTCAAAGCCGACCCTCTCTCATTAACCCTCCACCAGTCACAAAGCACGGTAAAAAAGTAGTTTCAGATAACGAATTTTTCTATGAATCTAGCTGGTGGAAGGGTGAATTAGATTCTGGTTATTCACTGAGGGAGATTTCAACTATAATTGTTTTGTTGAACCCCTATCTATAAAAATAACGAATCTTTTAGTGTCTATCACTTGTATATGTATATTTACAGAGATTTTCATTTGGGATGTAGTTATAACACCACATTTATTGGAGAATATATCGAAATTCAAGGGAATAGATTATACGTGTTTAAAATTGAAGGGTCGAGAGAATTCGAAAGGGAAGGAATAAAGGGATAACTGAACAGTAAAAAGGATAATGTTGAAAAAGAGTTCATCAATGATTTTAAAATTATATTTACCACATCATCAGAGTAATTTACTCGATAATAATATCTAATCTCACAAAGTTATAAGAAAATTTCATATATTTTTGAGTATACTTTATGGTTGGAAAAGTCCCAAAAAGATATTAGAGACAATCAGTTAACGTTTACTGATTTTTTTTGTCACTCACCTCATATTTATTCAGATGCATGAATGCTACATACTATTGAAAAAGCAAATGTGAAACATTTCCAATATTTCCTCCAATTCTTACACTATTGAAATATTTATGTATCGAAACTGTATAAGCTTCAAGGCAAAAACAAAGTAGTTTTGAATAGAATGGATTTGAGAGGTTGAAATAATTCGAATAAAGAGATAAAAATGAGAGTCTAAAGATCATGCATCGATTAAGGTATCTGAAACATAGGTTTATCGCATCTTTGCGAAATCATTGAAACCGTCAACAATTAGACAGGCAGTAATCATTCGAGGATTGACGATCAATATGCATTTTTTTGCGTCAGACGGTATATCTAACGTCTCCTTATTTCTATAAAAATTCATGGTTATTACTCAATATCATCGTGAAAGAAGAATAACAATATACTATTAAAATTTGCAAAACAGTGTGCCAAATTCTGAATTTCAAGGTTTTCCCTCGCCTTGAGCAACAAATTTGAATAATTTTGTACACGTACCTATTAGAAATATCACTTTCTATTGTAATCAGGCGACAAATATAACATGAGCAAACCGCTTTGGGTTCAGATAAGAAAAACCAGACTTCGCTATACGCTAATTTGTAATAGGGGAATAGAAAATGCCAAAACTTCACCAAACGTTTGTTTCGATCAATAGAATGTAATAAATTGAAGTTGAGAAAAGTCGAGTTCTATGTACGATAGCAAAATCACGATTGAACTACTTAATTATTCAGAGAATAAATAATTATTAGGTAATATTTAAAACAATCTTTGTGACTGAAAAAGATAGGTTAACACTGACAATAGCACTAAATATTTTGTCAAATATTTCAAAGAAAATTTTATGTAATTAAGATAGGTAATCTGTAATATTTTTGACAAGAATAACATGGGTACACATTTAAATAACAAAAAATGGTTATTAGAGATACAACTTTCGATTTTAATAATTGGAAAATTGAATATGAGCAAAACGCTTCAGGTTTCTGAGAAAAATTCAACTTCTTTACGATAGTTTATTATACCTGTTAGGAAAATAAAATTTACACTTTATGACGGGGAAAGAAAAACTTTGATTAAGTGTAACAGTGTAGTAATAAAAGTCAAGATTCACACCATAGAAGTCATTTAGGAGGTTAAGACTGTTTTGTCCTTAAAAAAAATTAGATATTAAATCCAATTTTTTGACTGACTGAACGTAGGTCAACATTTTGTTTCAAAAAGAAAAAGGTAATGTTATAGAGATGATTTGTGATATATTTCACAAGAATAATGACTAGAAACCAAAATAAGAGTGCTATATTGGTATGCAATGGACATACCTACTACCTTAAACATTATTTAATATAGGTGCATCAATAAAATGTCTGATTAAAATATTGTTGTTCCATGAAAGATTATTTAGAAGGTGTATAAATTAATGGAGATAGTAATTGTATCGTGATAAGAAATTTTTATTTCATGTTGTTTCGTTTTTACTGCGGTAGGTTACAATTTTTCAAAATCTCAATGAAATTTCACTGAATGCTAAATGAACATAGTGATTTTTTTGTTTTTTTCCTCCATTCATTCAGTACGAAACAGTGCAGCAAAATCTAAGTTTTCAAGCGGCATTGAAAAAACCTATCACACTTTCGCGCCATTTCAAACAGAAAAACACTAAAACTTACATTGAATTATAAATAGAAGACTACCTTGACAATAAATATAACAAATCACACATTACATAAAATTTATCACAGGTCACGGCCCATCTCGTACATTAGCTGATGAAAAGACATTGTACCTTTTTGTTAATGGTCAATTTTTGTCTCATGACAAGCACACACTTTCTCAGAAGCCGCTTTAAATTATTCTCACTCGTGGCACGGCAAACGTTTCCTCGCACAGTCATCGAGCGATCATGACAAAACGAACGCCACAGTAAAACTACCGACTGGCCGTGTCAAGTGTAGTGCCGCGGACGTCTAGACAGTTGAATATCGCTCTCCCCGCCACAGCGCTCTGTGATAACACCGGCGACCCTGACTGATGCACACACGCAGTCATCGCTGGTTCAGTCCATATGGCCCACTTATACGGCGGCGAGTGCACTGCCGAACAGTCGAATGTCGAGTCAGCGGCCCATTGCCGTGGAGGACGTGTAGGGCCGGAGATATGGGATTCTCGGTGTGCGCCGATGTTCGCCTACGGTAACGAACCAGGGACGGATGTGGTATCGCCCCTTCCTGATATTGGGCGTTGATATGAAACTTTTTACAGAAACGTATATTTTTCTATTCGGTGAATCTAAGAATCGACGTTCCTTAGGTAACCCGATGAACGTTGCATTATTTGCAAAATATCGGTCATATGGATGGTTTTTCTAAGATGTCTACTATTGAACTAAAAACAAAGAATACTTTTGTTTCGATATGTTATATGAGTATAATTATTTTCTCATGGAAGCAATATTTGTATTTGCTATCAATATTGTAAAGGATTGAATTCCCTACAACTTTTGTTTCAAAATAATTTTTAAAACGATGGATCGTTTTCGAGATACAGAGCGCAGAGCGCCCGATTAGAGCATAAGGTCAACCGGTAGTCCCGGTCAAAAACACGCCATATATAGTATACTGATTATTGATAAATACATAATTATTAATGATTTTCATTTCTAATTAACTATTACACTAAATTCACTAATAATTTTACTAACGTATATATTTTTAACGACGTATCAATTTAGTTAATAACACTTCGGATTCAAAAAAAAACATCTAAAGAAGACGCAATACTTGAATTAACGGAACTGACACACAAATCTTTAGAACGAGGTAAACCCTCTCTTTGCCTCTTCATAGATTTAACTAAAGCATTGTCTGCTCTCACAAACACTAGAAAATAAAGGCATTAGAGGGAATTGCTTTAAACTGTTCAAAAGTTACCTCGAAAACAGAAAGCAAGCTGTAAGAGTGAACGATAACACTAGTGATCTAAAGCAAGTTAATTGCGGTGTTCCTCAGTATTGGGTCATTTATTGTTCAACATTTATATTGATGATTTATTCAAATTACACAGTGAGGGTGAGATCATTGGATATGCTGATGACACGGCAATATTTTATGAGGCAGAAACCTGGACTTTGCTTTTAAAAAAAGGTTGAAAAATCCAACGCCCTTCGTGGTATTAGCCAGTGGAGTAGTTGATTTCTAATAGGTGTCAGTCCATTAACTACAGTGTAGGTAAGTTGAGAATGGCCTGAACAAATTTTTCTTTTAGGAAATGTGATTTACAGTCACTCTTCAAGTATGCCCACTCACTTTGTGTAGTTTTCTTCCTTATACGAGGTATTGGGCAAAATTCGGATATGCGGTTGGTTACTTCGTTCTCGGACAAATAGGGCGATGATAAACTTGCTGTTGTTTGTTCGCTTCTGCCTAGTTCGATGAGTGATACTCTGAAAGGAATTCGATTTTTAATTTTCGGAAAACATCAACTTCAGGTTGGTGATAGACACTGCCTTGCACTGAAGAGTGACCAAGCAGCCCAAAACCGGTCTACAAGTGTGTTCCAATAATTGAAAATCTATTCCGTTAAGTCGTATCGCCGACAGAATATGCAGGAATAACTTCAGTGAAGTATCCTGCACTGACACCTGTCGGATATAATCCAACGCCCTTCGTGATATCTTCCAGGGGAGTAGTTGTTTTTTGATAGGTGGCAGTCCATTAACCTACAATGTGGATAAGTTGAGTCTGGCCTGAACAAATTGTTCTTTTAGGAAATTTGATTTACAGCCAGTCTTCAAGTATGCTCACTCTGTGCAAAAATATAACTCCTGACGTGGTTCATAAGGGATGGATATAGGATCTAAGAGATATTCTGTGACAAAATAGTATGTTCTAATTATATATTTTTATAAAAATTTTGGAAATTTGAGTTGAAAATTATCTTTATTGAAATACGCCTTATAGTATCTTTATCCCCTTTTTGAAAAAAATCATTGTATTAGTTGAGAAAAATCTATAAATACGACTATCCAAACTCCAAGAATTAATACTGTCAATAATTACTTGCAATACGAAGTTATATAATATTCATGAGGTCCCATGTATTGTGAAATATACAAAGATTCTGTAAAGTCGAGTCTGTGTGTTAAAACCTGTTTTTCCGTTAACCAGCTGTTGCTCTCTCAGAATTCAAAACTTGAGCGAACTAAGGATTAACGGGATCTTACCTTTCAACGTGCGATTCCTAGCTCGGGTAGCCCAACCGGCTACCGTTCCACCAGATATGAAAAAACTTTAAGAATAATTGAGGATGAATGGACAGCATTGTTCAAACCCGCCAAGGTCTCATCAGTGGTACAAGGCTGAACCACACAACGGTCTTCAAAAGGACAAGCCTGAAAGTAGAGGTGATGATGTTTCCCCCTACGAAGCGAGACATTTTCCCCTATCGACAGAATACTCAATCCTCGAATATTAAAAATAAACAAAGCTCCCCAATCTTCGACATCGAGCCCACATTTCAACTTTCTACCCAATTTAATTCATTAGGCAAAGCGAACTATCATAACTCATATGTGAAAGGGTGAAGAATTGTCGATATGAAAACAGGATAACAAAAGTATGTTATGTCACAGTCAAAAACAAATTTTGATCAGCCAAAGAGTAAGGTCGAAACGAGAACGTTGAATATATATTATGTCTGAAGATAACTGTCATCACTAATATGCCAGCTGATAGTGAACATTCGAAAACATTGTATAACCCAAATAAAGAGAGATTACTCGTACGACTCAATTCACAAGTATCACAATGGTAAATACAGACAACGTGAGAGAATATTTACAAAGCATTATCTGAATGATTTTTTAGTCAGTAGCAGAACACAACATATTAGAAAATTTCATCATTCTTCTATATATTTCAAATATGAATACATTTTCTTAGAAATTTTTGTTGAGAAATATAATTTATTCTTTGATAGCCTTGGCAGGAGGTTATCATATGCCACACACACACACAGTAGTGAGGTTTACTCATTTTTTTTAATTGGACTATCTAGTTTGATTTTCCCAAAAATATAAGTTTTGATATGGATTTGCGAACCGTCACGTAGTCAAAAATATTTCATAATGTTTAATCAGTCTGAGTGTAAGCACTTCCCAAACATATTGCGGAGATCATCACTTCTATGAGAATGATGACATAGAAAGTGAAATTATTGCAGGAAATATATAACGAAAACTGTTAAAGAAAATCTACAGATTATCAGATAGCTAATTAAAATTTTCATGAATGTCTCTTTTTTCAGTATATGAATATATTGACTCTATCGATACAGAAATGACTGTTGTAATGATCTTCTGAAAATGCTAACTAGGGAAACGCGCGTTGAGAAAGTATTTTGTTCTGGTGCGGAAAAAATGCTTTGACTAGATTCATTTCATGCCGAAGGTTCCAATTCTACCTATTAAATAT
>WOGR01000590.1:0-24163 GCA_015342045.1 Leptinotarsa lineolata | reverse complement strand
TCTATCTATCTATCTATCTGTCTATCTATCTATCTATCTATCTATATATCTATCTATCTATAGTTACAAACGAAACATCTGAGAAAAAGTAAGTGACAACTTCCCCAAGAACGAAATCATGGATTTTTCAGTTCTGGTTTTCCATTCGTGAGATCTGTAACAGAACTGTTATGTAACTAGTGTTGATTCTGCGTCAATCCAGAACAGTTCGAAATACAGAACCGAAACAAACCTGATGTATTCAACGTCAAAAATTGCAGTTCCACCTTCCACAACTGTTTTTTCTGCTAATATTTATTATCTCAAGGTTTCGAGACCGTGCGGGATTGACAAGTGTCCATAATCGATCATTTCTCGATGAGTTTGATAGAAAATCATCCAAGCATCGAACACTAAATAATAATGTTTTTGATTCACTATCGAAAAGACACGGAGTTCAACAAGGCTCCATTCTTGGTCCTTGCTGTATCTCCAATTTACGTTAATTTATAGATAATTGCACTTGACGTTATGTAGTTGAATATATGATTTCCAAGTCAATCAAGTGCACACACATTCGGTAACAAAAAAAGGAACAAAAAAAATGTATTTTCAGCTCATGACTCGGGTCAAAACAAAAACGTGAAACTGCAATCGAACAATCAAATATTTACCTTTTGGGCTGAGTTTTACCCGTGGTAAAGAACGCAAAAAAATTTTTGATTGTGGATTGACTGTGATTTGAAATTCAGTAAACATAGTCAACTCACCAAATCATCATTTAATCTCAGTGAAGATCTGAAACTAGCCATCTGCGAATCGCTTGTTACGACTAGATTGTCGTATTGTGATTATGTTTGTAGACAAGGCCTTTTGGCTGGCGATCAAACACGACGAAATCGAAATTCATGGCATGAGATTCATCATAGACATTCGTAAATTCTATTATATTCGTCAAGCTTTCAACGTAACAAAAAAACATTCACGAAACTTGTTGAATATACTAATACTACCCTACCTGAAATAGGGGCCCGTTTGCCATCTCTAAACACAAAACACACATTTTTATTCGGATCTTCCGTCTGAATCTCTATTGTAATACCTAGCAAAAGCTATATATGTTAATATTCGTTTTAACTTCGGGAAGAGATAGATTTCTTCAATTCTAAATGGGTTCTGTGTTTCATACAATGTAACATTATGGCAAGACCGAAGAGTCGAAAAAATGCACCAGTCAGATATATTGGTCAGGTAGCTGAAACTGCCCCGGATGTTTATATGACATATTAATTTTCCGAACTTTGAAGTCGTGAGATGTAAATACTCACTGGAAAAAATATGAGTTTTCGGGTGACCCCGTTGCACGTGGGGACGGTTACAAAGAATGGTTTGGGAGAGAAACGGTGGGAGACTATGCATCCAGGATTTCTTCCTGGCTTTTTGAAAGGTGAGGACTGAAAGAGTCTTGTGAGAGCCACGAAGGGAAGCGGTTACGAAAGCCCGTCGAGGCTAAGGATGGTGGCCAAAATAAAAGAGATAACTTGTTATGCGTGTGGTGCGAAATTTAATGTAATTCAAAATGAAAGTGTTGGTGTTGAAGACACACCGGATTAACAGTACCTAGGGGTTTTGACCATGAACCACCAAAGAGGCGTTATGTAAGTGTTTGTTTTCTCGTTTATATACTAACCAGTTGATATTGAGAGAGTTCACATTTCATTTTGTCTGAGTTCATTTTCTATTTTCGAAGACGTTTTATATTGTTGGGTTCCTAATGTGGATTATTCAGCTAGATTTCAGAGTACAATTAATAAAAAGAAAAGAAAGCAAACTCAAGGTTATACACCACTCTCCCTAAAGTGAAAGTAAAACTAAAGTACTTTGTACTGTAAATAGCACAGTCAAATTTGCGGCATTTTCTTTGTCCAATTTTTTTTTATTTTATTGAGTTTAAATTTATTTTATTTATGAGATTTCACACGTTGTTTTTTTTTGTTTGTTCATAGAGTCGTTGTATTACTCATTATACTTTACATTCGAAACCTTGGACTTTCATTTTCTCTTGGACTGAGAAAAATACCATCCTCCTAGGGTAAGATGAAGATTAGTAAACAAAATAAAATTAGAGATTTCTCAGTCAGTCTGTCGAGAAGAGAATAAATAGCAAGTGAAAAGTATTTAAACTAAGATTGAAATTCAGTTAGAGCATATTTGGCATCGTTCTGGAATCATATGATGATAGAGAATCTATAAGTAGGTATATCAAATGATCAGAATTCAAAAAGACCGGCCTTCGTGCGATCGGCACGAACTCTACAGCCTTTTCGGAATTGCTCAGCATCCAAAATTTGATGTGGAGAAATCCGCATCTGGTGACAGCCGCTGCTCATTTAATTAGTTTAGTTTAGAAAAAAAATAAGCCCAAGTATGTAAGACTAAGGCTAGTTTGTTACACTGGTGACAGCTAGGGAGATTTATAAATCGGAAGTCCCGCATTGAAAGTAAGAAAAAAAATAACACAGTCTAAATCAATGTTGTTACACTATGTTTCATTACTGTAAACTCAAAAACAAGACTGAAATCAAATTTGCTTGCTTCAGATTGATTTATAATAATTTTCGATTAGCCTAACGCATTAGATAACGCTGATGAAACCGTATAAATCTCATTTTATTTATTATTTAATAGTAAGACATATATATTTATAAAACTGTAGGTATGTTTTTTAAATATTGTTCTCAATGTTAAGTTGAAAAATAGCGTATTTTCACATGAATTAAAATTATGCCTTGTTATATTAAAATGTGAGAAGTAAATTTTTGGACTTGTCGGATTGAGAAATGTTATGTAAGATGAAAACGGGACAAATCTACAATTGCTTGAATCTCGTTCTGTATTTCCAACATTTATTGAGACAGCTACCTATTTCAAATTTATAATTTTGTAGTATATTTTCTATATTATCTGCAAGAGGGTAACAGATATCGAATTGTTTTTTATTCCATCATATTTCACCTTTCTTTAGATTTATTACTGGCCTCGGGAAGTTTTATAGCAATTATGCTTACTTCACTTTATGTCTGTAAATAACTTTTTCAAATTTTCATTTCATACCGACTCTATAAATTCTATTCCGTTTTTGGAGTCGTTCCAACACATTTCCGATAGAGTTATTTTGGTTCAATCAAAACTGCAATTTTCTCTCAAGTGCATTAACATTTCATTTTATTCCTAATAAGCCGCAAACTCAGTCCCTGCAGAGATAAGAACGAGAATAATGGACAAAGATACATTCCCAAGGAACATTCAGACAGTAGTTATGTTAATGTCACCAACTTCAAGTTTATGTTATGTATATTGGATCCTAATCTGTGTATTCGGTCTAGATTGAGTTTGGGTTTGCTTTTATATTAAGTCTCATCAGAAGTGGAAAACACTTTCATTACTTAGGCGATGATAATGACAATTTCCCAATAACTCCGAGTAACTTAAATACTTCCGACTAGTCAAGTTTGAGATTGAACGAAGCAGTTATTCTATCCATGATAATGATTATATAATTTTCATAATAAATTTCACTCAAGATGCCTTTTGCTATACGGTAGCTTCATCAGTGCTTCAAAATATTCTACTATTTCTTCTATTCAGTGATAGGTAATGACAAAACTCATTGGATGAAAGATTGGCCCCGGTAAAATAGGTAGATTATTTAAAACCAATACGATATTACTCCTATGAAAACAGATAAAATATTGGTATTGCATGTCGAAACTCAATTAGACGGATGCGTTCCTCGTTTCATCGGAAAATTCCCATATTTTATATATGAAGATAAAGAAGTAGAAAGCTGAACCTTTCTTCTTCGAAGTCATTTTAATATAAACTTTGGGCACTATCCACATGTTAGTTTGTAAACCCCTCATTGGTTATATTTGTCCATTTTTGACACGTTGTTTTTCATATGTCCACATAGAATGTCAATATGGAATTACCTTTGATAAAACAAATTGCAGTAACAATAACTTCAACCCGAACATGATTCATCACATACTAGACAAAACGCTTTTCAAACAGGCCATCATCGAAGTATACCACCACTTCAAAATAATACACATATAAAGAGAAAGCTGAAAAGCTACCTCTTTATATGTGTAAGATTATTATATTATAATAATCTTTTCATACCCTACATTCCAAATTAATACTTAAGGATTCATCTCGAAATTAAAACAATCGCGCGAGAAAATAAATTCAAGCAGCCTGATAAACCGATGAGACCGAGTCGTATTGTCGTTTTGTGTTGTCTTAAAGTATATAGGTGCCTATTCCAAAATTGAAAGTTGTGAATATACTTATGTTTGAGTGAATTCTGTCCAAGGTCATTATTATTTTACTAGCTGGGTTACCCGGCTTCGCTCAAGGAGTTGATATGAGATTGTGTGGTACAAGGAATGAAAGGACAAACCTAATATTATGAGAGATTGACGGAACTTGTTTATATACTCCTACCAATGTTTAGCTACTGCCATATAAAAAGGCTTCGAATAGACCACAGTATATCAGAAGATTCCACAACATCGAGACCATTCAGGAATGTTTCACAATGATATGTAATGTTCCAGGATGTTTCAGACAGTTCCAGACTATTTTCGAAATATTACAGAATGTTCCGGTATATTCTGAAACACTGTGATATTTTGATACTCTCGAATGTTCCGCAAAATTCCAGGCGATACTTCGAGTCCTCATATCTTCAAACGCACGCTCTTCAAGTATAAATGGAAACATTCTTCTTGAATAGAGGATACAAGGTTATAACACCGTATAACTTCCCCAATCGTACCACACAGGATGTTTCCGTACGTTCCAGACTATTCTTGAACATTGCAGAATATTCCGAGATAATCTGGAAAGTTGTGAAATGCTTTCGAATACAATTGATCGTTTAGGATTTCCCCAGAATTTTTATAAAGGCGAAAATTGTAGTAGGTATATCTTCAAAACCACGCCTTGTAGATGGAAACAGAAGCCTTTTCCATTGATGAGAGATAGAGGGCTACTACAACATTCAACTTCCTTTATCGTTCCACAATGATTTTTGATGTTTCTGAATGTTCCAGACTATTGACAAACATTACAGGGTGATATGGATTATTATGAAATGATTTCTGATAACCTCGATTATTTTAGGCTGTTCCAAAATTTTTCGAAAGATGAAAATTGTAGCCCCTTTATCGCTTCTCAGGTGAGAACGGAAATGTTTTTCAGGGATGGGAAATAGAGATCTACCACATCATATAACTCCTTCATTCGTTCCACAATGATCTGGGATGTTCCGATATCTTCACGAACGTTCCAGATCAACACGAAACTTCCACCATAGTCCAGATTGTTCTAGGTTATTCTGAAACTTTTCTTATGACTCTCGAACACTATCGAATGTTTTACAAATTTCTAGAGGGCGAAACTTTCAGCCTCACTTACGATGAGTAAGTATTTCAATCAGCTTTATTTCAAATAAAAAAACTACATGAATAAATTATTGAAAATCTATTGATGAGATTGAATAATATAAATATGTACAGTCTTAAATTAAATTTTGAGTTATTGTCCGACAATAAAAAATCTTTGGTGAAATTTAAATTACAAAATACATCCACAATAATCAACACATACACTGCTACTCCAGGTGTCTTATTAATAACTTAGAAGTAAATTAAAGCATAACTTATTTTTCTATTGACATCAGTGATGAAAACAATATTGTTTTACAAAGGATAAATTCTGAGTAACTATGAATTGCCAAGTTCAACAGCGTTCACATAACTTATTCTGAGTGCCTAGATTAGGTTTATAATAAATACCATGAAAGTGGATGGAAATATTTCATCACATGACAGTTCTAAATTTGTTATCAACATACATCTTTTGGGTAGTAACCCAACAATATATAAATAAATGCGTTTCTTTATACTGGATCGTTTGGCGGAGAACTATATATTGAACAGAAATTACATAGTAGTTTCTGATTATTTATAGCACATCTACATAATATTTGTTAAGAAATATATCTCAAAGGCGCGTGTCCATTTGTAATAAATAAAACCAGTAACGTGACCACGAATACTTTACGTCTAGAGGAGTCGGAGTACTTTTGCATTTTTCCCAATATCCGTAAAACACTTTTGCGGTTTCGTTACAGATCAACTATTACAAAGTAACTCAAGCCTCTAGAATTGAAAAAATATCATTATCGATAATTATGAAACCAAAAAAGAGTTTCATCATAATAGTACGAGTGTTTTCAACATGAAGAGACTGTCCTTCAATAACATGTTTTCATATAATATTGCCCAACATAGTTTACAACAATGTTCTACTTATTTAGTAGTATTTTACCACGCCCACCCACTAACCTTGAAAGTAGAATTCAAGTGATACTAATGCTGACTATGAAATGAAAACACGACAAATTTGGTTTTTGAAAATGCAAATTTAATATTCAACTAAACCTCTCGTGGTTCCATAAGGAGATATGAAACAAAAACTGAATTTAAAACGAAGGGGATATGAATGAATTTTGGTTTCATACCCTGTAGTTTCCAATGAACAACGAAAACAAAAAATAAAACCAAATGCACAACTCTTTCGAAATAATTATCGATTCATAATTCAAGTTGCTGATGCTGGGTGTGATACAATTCGAAACGATATTGGTCATGGAAGTGGACTGGTTCTTTGAAAAAAATTCAAATTGTGAAATAAGACTTCAAAACATTTCGAAGATGTCAATTCATTCACAGTCTCTTTTTTATTGTTCAATAATATTCTCCATCCCTGATCAAATCTGTGAGTTCACTCCATATACTACTAATTTCGCATTTGGTCTCAGTATTTCAAATAATTCAATAGAATCACAAAAAAGCGCCGCTTTTGGAAAATCTTTTCCTTCATATACATTGACTAGGTTATTTGAGGAAAAGGAAATTCTTCGTCACAACTGGACTCCTGACTCGAAGGAGGTGTGTCAAGTTGTGGAAGACCCAAATCCAAATATTCTTCGTTAGCAGTTATCGTCAGAATTCTATCTAAGTCTTCGACTAATTCTGAGAAGACGGGACGTTCTGTCGGCTGATAGCTCCAGCATTCCCTCATCTGCATGTATATGTCCAACGAACAGCAAGGGGGTTTCTCCATTCTGTGTCCATTACGCAGTAGTTGAAATAACTTCTCCACACTCGGAACAGAAGGGTAAGGGGTCCCTGGAAAAAATATTTTTCAAGTTATTTCTATAAATAAAACGATTATTTTCAGTTGTGATTGACTCGGTTTGTTCTCAAAAGCATTTAGATGAGTTGAAAATGAGCTGACGAAGTGAGAGCTGTGGGATAGTTTGTCGAAAACAATCTTAAGCTAAATAGTGACAAAAAGCAAAAACTTATTATTCGGATTGGCAGTAGACAATTCTTTGAATTGGAGTCATTGTAGTTTACAATTGGAACGAAGATTTTCTAGTATGATATTTATTTTAAGCCAGCTACAAGAAGTAACTAATACAGAGACTCTAAGATTAACATATTTTTCTTCATTTCATTTATTGGTATCTTACTTGTACTCTTCCAGTTCCTTTGACAACGAGAAAGGCTATTGGAATAATTGCAAATGCTGATTTACCTATTCAGTGGTCTTATGGAAATTCATAAAGATTTAAAATATTTTGCTTCACAATTCTATATCCACAATTACAACCCCAAGCGAGCCGATATGATTAGAACAGCACGGTATCAATTCCACAAAAAAAATCCACAATTTGGGTCTATACCTGCTAATATTCAAATATTTATCATTGAGACAGCATATATTTTTTCAATTATTTCATATTTATTATATCCTTCATATTTTTTTTGGTTTATCCATACACAGTACTTTCATCAAATTGTCTCAACGTTATTGATAAATATATTGTATGTCGATAAATTTTTTGAAAATAACAAAAAGTTTAGTTTTGAAACTTTAAATGGCCTGTCAAATGTTTTTTTCTACGCAGAGAATCTGGGACATTTATTCTGGTGATTATCGAAAAACGCATTGGATTCGTTTTGAGTAAATTTGTCTCCTTTTACATTATTGTTTATTTCTTTCAGTGAAACTTTTTCGAATCGACTAGTTTTGTAAATGATTAATGACAAACTTTTGATACTATGGTTATTAATTTGTCTGTGGTTGATGTTGACAACATCAAGTGGTTACCATGGAGATGAAAGAAAATCGTAATAATCTAGGACATTTATTCTGGTAAATATTGAATTAGTTTTGAGTGAATTTGTCTCCTTTCACATTATTCATGCGTTTCCAAGAAAATCGACGCAAATTGTTCAGCTAGTAGATTTGCTTTTTCTATGGCTGTGGAACCATCCGCTTATGTTAGTGGTGGAATTGTGGATTTTGTAAAGTTTTGATTAACAGCTATAGCTACCGACCATAAGAATGTAGACCCGTTGAGATTGGCAAGCAGTTTGTCCCTAATTCTCTGATTGTGAAGTTCTTTGCTTCTATTTATTATAAGTTTGCAGCTGTTGCGAGCATAAACAAACCTAGTTTTGAGGTTCCAGCTTTCACTCTCGTTGACAGGAGAGATCCCTTCGGATAAAGATACATATTCCAAAGTTAATACTGGATCGGGTGTGGAAATCATAGCCAGGATATAGAAAATTGACGGGGTTTGTTGAAGCAATGACTTTGGTTTTTGTGAGTGCAAGAATATGAGGACTATTTGTTTGCAAATGTTGGTGCACTGAGTTTATATTTGAGTTGAGTCCTCTGATGTTGCAGAAATCGATTTTGGAATCGCTAGTGGGATTCTCAGCAACTGCAGTTACGATCCTATTTCCCTATGTTCTGATGTTACGAAAACTCTGCTGACTGTCAGAAATAGTGGTTTTCGAAAAACTTCTGCAGGAAGATTAGGGAGCTATTTTACCTCCGGAGTATTTTGACCCAAGGAGCACCATCATGAAATTTTTTCTTATAGTTCCACCCTTAAAACCGGAAACATTGGCACAGCAACGAAACATTAGCCCGAAAGCAACTTCACGCTGCCTGAGCCGTTGCAATGGTATCTCACCGGGCGATGCCGGGTGAGACCAGCATCAACCATTTGTTCCGACAGAAGACTCTCTCTAGAAGTTTCAAATATGAACGACGTTCCCCAAGGGGGTCCATTGCAAAATCAAGCTTAGACATCGACCACAAAATGAGATTCGTCCTTTGTCTTCCACTGCAGTTTTTTACTGTGAGACAACTAGATGATACAGAATCCTATTCTGGTTTCATCTTTCCAAAAGATTGAGTTGTTGTCGAAGCTTAGCTTGACTTTGTGTTTGCAAAGTTTTAGAATTATATGTTAAATTAAATTGTAACGATCATGAATTTGGTGGCTACAAAAATGATTTGATTTTGGCCACTTGTGGTTAGGTACTTTGAATATAATGTCCTACAAAAAATAAAGGATTGATTCAAAATTTACGAAAACTCATATAAGTTTGAATGAGAGGGCATGGCTTCGTTCTTGCATAGCTTTCAATTTCAAATTAATTTTTTAAATACTAACTCGTTGTATTTTCTGAAATAGAGGTACTTTTTTCTTGAACAAATTGTGGTTTTTTTTAAACTGCCCTATGTAATGTTTGACATGAGAGCATTCTGAGTGCATCTAATATGGTTACCAAATTTCCACAAACTTTTTGGGTCATTCAAATTTTTCATCGTACCTACATACAACAAATAAAAAATACATTTGAAACACACTTCATAATGGACCATACTGTATATAATTGAAACTACAGCCACATCTCAAAGCCATATGTGTGTCATTTCCTCACTTCTATAAATAATCAATATCCGCAAACACTACACAGGCCTGCATAGTATCATGAGGCTAGGATCGGTTAAGGAAGAAATCTAAATAAATGAGAGAGTTTGAAAACAATCGAGATTTATATCATTATTCCGGCACGTGGTACAATTCTTTTGGCGCTCAGTTTATCTGAACTGAATTGAATTTATCGAGATGTATGAATAGAAGTCATCAAATAAATTCGCGGAATTTCAATAAACCAAGGCCTTCAATAATAAGACCTATTGAAAACAAAACTAGGACGATAACTCAGAGGTGCCCAATTAATCATATGAATGACGAATATTCAACGACTATATTGTCTCGACATTCTTTAGCGTTTCATATTGCGTCAAATACACTGGCAAAGGATGAAGTCGGACCTGAGAATATGAATAAACAAGTGGAATACTTCGAATGAAACTATTTCAATACACCAAATCAATCAAATGTGAGCGTTAATAATTTCCTGGCGATATATTCTTGGAACATTCGTCATGTCTGGTTTATTTTGGTAAAGAGTTTTTTCTCTGACCAACCGCTTGAAAAATATCTATTTTTCCTTCCGACTGAAGATAAAATTTTCTGCGTATTTTCTACTTGTCGGTTGGCTTTACGTTCATTTCTCCATGGAAGCGTGTAATTTTTTCTGAGACTTCACGCTGAAGATGTGATCTTTCGGCGTTAATGTCATTATTAACAGTAGTTTGGTTTCTCTGTAAACTGCTCACGAAAAAATAATATTTCCAAAACTATCAGGAAAAACTTCGATTCTCATGAAATATCTGTTATCGTACTGAAGTTCTGAGTTTTGTACGCTCTCCAACCAACGTTGGAGAGCTTAAAATTATTGTTTTTTCCTCACGTTTGAAGACCATTCGAGTGTTCTCTTGTTGGGTGTCGTCTGACATGTTTTCCAAGTCTCTGGGAAACACTGCATCCTCATGGGCTTTTTGGGGTTTTTTTTCCATGAATTGCTCGACCCTGTGATTCAATGCCACATATTCGCATGAAATTCAATTATAATATCCAAAAATCATGACATCTTTTGGTGTTAATGGTATAATAAGACATTTTTAATTCACATCGAAACATTATCCTGAATAGTAGCAATTTCATTACTATTACTAATTTCTTGTTACTTAGGAACAATTATTGATCCCCAATTTCATAAAAAATCATTGAAATCAATTTTGAAATATTGAAGAATATCGCAGTCATATTTTCTTTGTAGTTGATACTATTTGAAACCTTCTCAGAAAACGAATTATT
This sequence comes from Leptinotarsa lineolata, assembly GCA_015342045.1. NCBI lineage: Eukaryota > Metazoa > Arthropoda > Insecta > Coleoptera > Chrysomelidae > Leptinotarsa > Leptinotarsa lineolata. The sequence goes on along the minus strand of WOGR01000590.1, from coordinate 13,017 downwards.
TCTAAATATTTTTTCACAAAACCTTATATTGCAACGACTTTCAATCACTTCTTTCAACGTAATATCACATTTTACATGTTTTAAAGATTTCAACTGGAAATTATTGTGAATATTAAAAATTTCCAACAGCCAAATCAAAAATGATATTGAATTACTCATTTCGGCTATTTATTTTTTCTGAAACATTTTTTCCTATAGTAATGTTCATTTTCACATCTTCCGCAAGTTCCACAAAAAATACCACTGCAAGTTTTTCAAAAATCTGTTTTTCGAACATAGGTATTTTAGGCTGAAAATGACATATTTTCCAGGTTCAACATCAAAATGAAATGTTACACTGAATATTTCGATTCAAAAATTACAGTATATTTGTAAGTCATAAAGGTGCGTTTCCAGCAAATATCGGGAAAGACCAATGATTTTTGTAGAGGAAAAAATGATAAATATAAAAAATGTTTTTTCAAAAGTTGAAGACTTTCATATCCTCCACAACTTTTGTATTTGGCCTTTTTCGATGAGAGGTTTAGTTTCATAAGAAATCATGAAAAACCATTTCCCAACCTGGAAATTCACCCCATGTCAACCTCCCCATCTATTCTCGTATTGAGCACACTATTTTTTCATGTAACCATTTCGCTGTTATCAAATGTTTTCTTTCATAAATTCATTTGTATTGGCTTCAGATACCGAAGAAACTGCAGGGAACAAATTTTCGGACCGAATTCGGATTGAGGAAAAAAGTCAAAATATCTCTTGATGAAACTTGGGTATCAGAAGAGTGAAAATATATTCGAAATCTCTCAGAAGTATCCATTTTTGAATGCTTATCATTTATTTTTCAGAACTCAATAGATTGTGTCTCCTCAGAATATAAAAATGGATATTCTTTTTTAGCACACTTTCAAAATTTGACTTTCTTTCGAAAAATTTAAGGAATAGTATTATTTCAGTGTCACTGTTTTCCGAGTTTGAAAGCTGTGGATTTTTGGAATTTCTTCCTGACGTTTCACTGGCGCGAGTGGCTAGCTTCTTTAGAGGTTTAACCATCATGGCTTGCTATCCGATGACAGACTTTTAGGCTTCGTGAAGCATATTTTTGCCTTGTCAGGTAATCAACTGTATAGGTACCTGTATTTGTACCTGTACTTGTGCCTGGAACATTAACAACCTTGCTACCTGTTGTCATTCTGTTCGTTATTCTTGAATTCCTTAAAATTGGGTTCCATATTCGGTTGAGGTTCACCGCTTCTTCTTTTCTGTTGAAATTCTCCGTGTGTTTGTGGATCTTTATTGCCTCCCGTACCAGTTGGCTATAGTATTTCTGGTTGGGGGCAATTAGTTCTCTCTAACGGAACGGGCTCGGAGAATATGTGAACCAGAACATCTGGAGAGGAAACTGAAATACCTTGAAGTGACCTTGAGACCGAATGTATATAGTCTCTCCAAGATCAGGAAAGCTATGAAACCGAAGAGCACTACGGTTCAAAAAGCGAAAAAGGATGAGACGGTTGCACGCGCATATCTACCGTTTATCCCTAGGGTCATGGACAGAATTGGAAAACTATTGGATAAACATGACATCGAAACAGTTTTCAAACCCACTAGGAAGATACAACAAAGCCTCAGGCTGGCTAAAGACAATAGAGAACCATCATCAGCAGCAGGGGTCTATCGTATAACGTGCACTTGTGGGAAGGTATATATCGGAACCACGAAACGATCCGTGGGAACAGGACTGAAAGAGCTTGAAAGGAACTGCAGACTAGACCAAGCGGACAAGTCAGCTGTGCCAGAACACGCACTTAGTGGAGGAGACCACATAATTTTGTTTGAAAACACAGAACGGGAGGCAATAGAGATCCACAAACACATAGAGAATATGAACAGAAAAGAAGAAGCGGTGAACCTCAATGGAATATGGAACCCCTTTTTAAGGAATTCGAAAATAATGAACAGAATGACAACATGTAGCAAGATTGTTAATGTTCCAGATACAAGTACAGGTACAAGTACATGTACACGTGCACGTACAAGTACAGGTACAAATACAGGTACCAATACAACTGATTACCTGACAAGGCATAAATATGTTTTACAAAGCCTAAAAGTCTATCATCGGATAGCAAGCCATGATTGTTAAACCTCTAAAGAAGCTAGCCACTCGCGCCAGCGAAACGTTAGGAAGAAATATAAAAAATCCACGGCTTTCAAACTCGGAAAATCTGAGCCGCAAAAATCTCTGAAAATCTCAGCCGCGAAAGTCTCAACCATTTTGTCAATAGTGTAATTACCTCCCAAAGTCATAATCTCCCATAACAATATTCCATATGACCACACATCTGACTGCGTCGTGTATACTCTGTGGAATAAAGCCTCTGGGGCCATCCATTTTACTGGAAGTCTTCCATCTGTTGTTTTTCGATAGTAGTCGTTGCAATGAATATCCCGAGCTAATCCAAAGTCAGCTATTTTCAATATATAATCCTCGCTAACTAAAACGTTTCGAGCTGCTAGATCCCTGTGAATGCACTGAAAAATCGAATTTGTTAAAATGAAGGCGAACTATTTTTTAAAAATATTACCCTTCTAGATGCTAAATATTCCATGCCCCTCGCAACTTGATAGGCAAATGACACTAAATCCTTCTGTGTTAAGGTTTTTTTGTCCTTCTTTTCCCCAACTGCTAACTCATATCCTGATGATGGTCTATGTTGTCTCAAAAAGTCTCTAAGGTTGCCATGGGGTGCATATTCCACAACAACATAAAGTGGTCCACCCTGCGTACAACAACCCAGAAGATTTATTATATTGATATGTTTTCCTATCATCTTCATCATTTCCATTTCTGATACTAGATCCATCATTTCGTTATCTGTATGGCCTTCTACAAATTAAATAAAGTTGCAGAGATTCTGATACTCACAATTAATATTACTACCTTTCAACATTTTCACTGCAACTATGCTGTTACTTCCGGGCTTCAACAGGTTCATAGCGTCGGCTTTCACCACTTTTCCAAAGGCACCTTCGCCAAGATTTTTGCCAAGGCACAATGCTTCTCTAGGTATTTCCCAGTCTGAATCCATTGGAAGTTCGTATTCTGATATCATTCCATCACCGTAATTGTTAGCTTGTGTTTTCTGTTTCTCAATTTTAACAACAGGCATCAACTGAAAATTAACAGAAATTGATCATAGTTACCATTCAAATGAACATACCGGAAAAAATTCAACAGTATGTCTTCCACATGGCAAAAGTTTTTCTTGTTAGGATATAGGGTCTTTCTATGTGAAGCGTAACCTTTAGAATAACCGAAATCTAGCACTTCTCAAATCTTTAATCTGCTCTGTGGGGAAATGATACATGATATGAAATAATGAAAATGATCATAACATTCCAGTGTTTTTTCAAACACAGTGAAAACTAAATAACCAATGATAATCTTGAAATAATAATAATAAAATATTTTCAACATTTTTTGTTGCAAATCATGCCAGTTAATAAACATACACTGAAAATAAATAGCAAAGTTAAGGTTATTCCACCACAAGTTGACAAAAGTCTCGTCAGTTCTAACAAACAGAATAGTTTTAATTCATATCATACCAGTGGTTCTGTGACATTTTCTGATGCATTATTTATTTTTTCAATTATGACTTTCTTCGTCCATTGAGTAACTATGGCAGCTCTTGCAGTTTCAACAGCAATCATTTTTTCTCTCTTCTCTCTAGAATATGAACAAATTCTTGTAATTTCCCAACTTTCATGCAGTACAAATATTACCGTTTTATTTTCTGCCGATAGTGAATGCAGATGAAGACTATAACGAATGTGACAGATACAGCAAGTATTCCTATAACTATGAGTATTGTTCCCAAGTGCCTCGATTGTTCCAGTTCTACCGGAGCTTAGGAAAAAAGTAATGTAGTTGTTGTTGAATATATTGGGAAAACAGCAATGGTTGAACCTACACTTAAGATACATATTTTGTGAGTTATACTGTTGATTTATCAAACTTTCCAATGAAAATTGTCAAATTGTCAGCGATTTCAAAAAACTGAAAGAAGAAGTGGTTACAGATAATACTATTTCTTCACTTCATGAAGAATAGCTAAAGCTGGTCTTATACCTGAGCAACTTCTAGGTTACAAACAAAGAAACAGAGGAAATTATTGAACACTCTGCAATCCAAAAGACAGTACTACAGTTTGAGTAGTAGACTGGCTGATACTTGGTAATCCAGAACGTAATCAAGTGAAACATCATTATGGAATGAACACTTGACAGTTTGCAAAACTATAACACTTGTTTCACGCTACAACAGCTTCAGGCATATTCATACTTTTGTACTATGAACATACCTGAAGAAGCTAATATATCAAAACCCGTGTTGCGGTTTTGTGAACAGTTGAGTGAAAATCTCACAATAAATTTTTATATGGATATATCGATGTATATGTTGAGTGAGAGAGAGAAGATCACTGAGTAGGACTGAACTTTCCAGCGAAATTTCAGTGTTGCTGATTCATATCCCTGATTAGGAATATCGCAGCCCAAAATGATGATGCTTCCTTGAAGTTTTACAGACTTTATCAAAGATCAGAGCTGAATGGAATTAGCTCTGAAGGAGATATATGAAACTCCATCAACTAATTTCATCTGAATGATAAAAATACTCGAATGGAAATTTGCGATTCCTGTTGATGAGTTGGAATAAACTATATGCAAATTAAGTATCTGCTTCCTATGAAAGAGGTTGATGTTTTTAGTCAGAGGAAGTAGTTTTGTTGCCATAAATGTGATTGACGGTTGATTTTGAAATGAATTATTCAATTGAAGGAATTCTCGGAAACAATGATTCAAGTGATTTTCCAGTTCATTAGTGATATAATCATGAAAACAATAGACGAACATTTGGACACTTTTTAAATACTCAACATTCCCCTTTCTATCAGCTCGAAACAATATACCAAAGGACAGATACGTCAACAGATTGAATTGATTGACTTTCTAATGTTTTGGAAAACAATACTGAAAAACTTTCAGAAATACTAGGAATTATTTGATCTCCATAATGCAGTTCTCAGATCATCTAAACTTCTTCACATTTACTTGAGTGATTTCCACTTAAACTGATTTTCAATTCCATAACATCAGAGTAGGTACATCTAAAATAATCCATTTCATACCCAATTGTGAATGAAAGAAAAAATAAAGTGAAAATTATGTAACGAATGATATCAATACATTTTCCGGATAGTTCCCAAAGCTAAGATTTTTCAGCTATAGCGTATGATTTGGAGAACATCAATCTGTTACTTTTTCACTCGAAAATAGCTAGATTAACCATTTTGAATACCCTCTTCCTGTTATTATTATTTTTTTTTCACTGTAGTGTGCGCTTGTCAGGCCCTATCCCCCGAAGCCCCGATACATTTGGGAGGGCGCGCCAACATTATCAACCAACGGCCACTCCTCACACCGTGGGGTGAGTGATCATTGGTTCCGAGAATCATGTGCCCAGAGCAAGCGTAGTGGGCCAAAAATGACAGTCTTCTGCATCTGTCCGGCTAAGATTTCTGCCTTATTGCGGCAATCCGGTATGATTTTAAGACTCGAGAGTAGAGAGGGCATCATTCCACCAAGGACTCCAATAATCAGAACAACCATCTTGACAGAGTGGTCTGGATATATTCTGCGGAGTTCGAAGAGAAAATCTCGATATTTTATACGATTTTCCTCCCCTGGGGAAAGAATAGTTCCAATAAATTCGGCACTTCTCGTTCCCCACAACGGATTCAATATCCCCCGGAGCACAGGGCAACACCAGCGTCTCATTAATACCGTAAGAGTGCCGTAGATGATAATAAAGCACTCTAAAGGCCGCGTTATGTCGATGGATATAGACCGAGACCGCATATGCTGGATATGATGACAGCTAGTGCATTAGGGTCTCGTATGCCTCGCGGCAGGCCCTGTACTTTGTGTCAGCAACCTCTATACCAATCACGCGACTGCGGTAAACAAAGGTGTTGGCATCATCCTGGCATGCTATGAAAAACCCCTCAGTTTCCGACTTCAGCCCACTCGACCTGAGGAAAGCGAAAGTCAGGCGCTTTGATAAGCCAAGGTTTTCAATGTTATTAAAGAAGACCCCATGCATTGGCTTATCTTTGTGTTGTCTCAGAAGTGAGGTGATCTCTGCGACTTTTATATGAGCCTTTTGCTGAACGGGTTCCAACTCGGTGACAGAGTTGTGATCGCCTCTTTGAGTGTCGAAAACTAAACCGAGTTCATCAGCTGCTCGGGCAGCTGCCCTAAAAAGAAATGCTCCAATTGCTGCTCTCTCATGGTCGCGGACCATGAAGAGAAGGGGATCTGAACTCCTAACGACTTTGCAGGTAACTGAGGATATGATATGAGACATTGCATAACATGTTCATGGTTAAAAAATGCCAATTCGGTTCAGAAAACAGTTGTGCACTGTTTCTTTTCTTCCAGGGATTCCAAGAAAATTGAAACAACAATTCAAGTGACAGATTTTCAACAGATTTTATTTGAAATAGGAAGAAATAGAACAGAAATTAGTTTAAAAGAAAAGTGACGAAATAAAGAGAGTTTCAGGTGCTAATTTAGATTAACTGAGTACTCAGCAAATATTTTTGAATTTATGGCTCAATGCTTTCCTGGGTGAACTCAAAAGTGAACTGTGAATATTATTATTGTGTGATATGATATTGTAGGAGAAAGAACGCCAATATATTTCTCTGAAATGTTTTTGGATTGTAAGAATTATTTGTCAACGAATGTTCAGATTGTGTACATCAATTCTGAATTTCAGTTTTTTGTATAAATAGAGAGGTGTACCAGATCTGAATGTATTATCAAACATGCAAGCCATATAATGTTGCCGTCTTTTGTACATATTAAGCCATTTAAGTTGTTTTAAGTTTTCCTGTAACTGATATGCGTTTAAATTTACGAATTCCGTAGATAAGACGAACACATGAGGATTGTATTTTCTGAGCACGACATATTTCTGAACAATTTGAGCAAGGGTTATACCTGGGTGGTCCCATAAGTACCCGGACTATCCTAGATATGGCGGTAGTTATTTAAAAAATATCACTGCATAAGAAAGTACACAATCCATAAAGCATATATTTCAAGTTTGAAGACGCTGCGTTGTTTAGTATTTGCTTGGCATCCATCAATAATAAACATTTTCGGTGGATTTGTGGAAATTTGGACATGAGAAAACTGTGTGCAAGATGGATGCCGCGTTTGCTCACACTCGAGTAAAAACAGTGTCGTGAAGATGTTTCAATTGAGTGTTGATCGAAGTTTCACAGCAACAAAGCAGCATTCTTGCGTCGTTTCATAACCATGAATGAAATATGGGTCCATCACTTCACACCCGAGACAAAAGAACAATGAAAAGGCAGAACCGGCTTCAAAAAAGGCGAAGGCCGTTCTATTATAAAAACGAACTTATTGAACGTCGCTGGGAAAAGAGCTGCAAGGAGAGTATGCTGGAAAAAATACATTTTTCTTCAAAATTTTTATGTATCCTTTGTTGGGCAGAATACTTATGGAACCGCCCTCGTACACTACATCGCAGTGGTTAAAATCCGATAGTACTGGAGAATCACACTGCCTTTGGGAGTGGATAGCTTTCAAAGTAGAGGAAGTATTTTTTAATTTATTAGTTACATGTTCTCTGAAGCGTAGATATTTATCTATTGTCAATCCTAAATTTGTGGCAGAATATCTACAGTCGAACAACAGAGAAATCTCTCTTGCTTCTAAGCTTCATTTGTACCTGTAATACTCTTACATAGTCGAATTTACATCGCTTTGTAAAGAATCTACTACTGAAACTTTTTTTTTCAGAATGGCGGTAGTTACGTTCTAGCAGTAGATGCTGGAAGAGAGAGCATACTGTCGGTTTGGCAATGGCAGTGGGGACATCTGCTGGGAAAAGTTGCTGTGAGTATCCATAACTTTTAAGTTGTAACACTGTTTACATTTCAGACAGTTTATTAAAAAAATAATTGGTAATTAAAAGAATCACGCCAAATATTTGTGGGAAAACATACTATGAAAATACATCAGGGAGAATATCGAGTCTGGTGAATGCCCTGCAATTCGTTTTGGTGAATCAGATCTGAAAACAGTCATTATAAATGTATTTCAAATACTCAAGTGTTGACCATTGGAGTACCTCAAGGATCAGTGTTGGAGCCGCTATTATTTATATTATATTGTAATGATGTTGGGACCGCGGTTGCTGAGGATACGTGCGTTATGTATGCAGATGACACATCACTTTTAATTTCGGACAAAGATGACACAACTTTGAAAGAAAATTGTAACACGGTGTCAAATCAGTGGGTTTCATGGTGTGCCGCCAACTCAATTCGTTTCAACTCTTAAAAAACTGTATAAGTACGGTTTCATCACGGGCAAAACGTCTGTTCAGATCTTGGAGTTAAAATTAATGAGAATGAAAACACACTTTCTTCATCCGATGAATGTAAATTTTTGGGACTCACGCTAGATAACTGCCTGAACTGGAAGAGTCATTGTCATAAACTGATATTGAAACTAAGTTCCGTTTCGTATCTGATACGAAATCTTAAGCCGATATTAACCACTGAAAAGTTAGTAAATTATTATTATGCACCTACAGAATCTAGAATCAGATATGGCGTTTGCCTTTGGGGAAGCTCTTCATTGGTCCCAAAGGTATTTATTGCCAAAAAAAGATTATACGAATTTTAGCAGGAGTTAATCAGAGAACCTCCTGCAAAAATGTATATAAACATTTAAAAATTCTAACTTAATTCGGGTTTTCAAAACCACCCTTACAATCAGATCATAATTTTTATACCATAGATGACTTTCTCAATCTTCTGTAATTTTATTTCTCCAACACATTAACTTGATGAAGCTGTAGTTAAATGAAGTTCATATGTTTTGTCCATCATTGTATTCATTTCACATTCTTTCATATTTTGTACATTTGGTTTAATTTTAAGTACCTACTAATTTATGTATGCACAAAATGCAATTTTACCTATCCTACAATTTTGTAAGTTCTACAGGATTAATAAAGTGATTTGATTTGACAGTATTAGTACTACTATTACTGTTTTCAATCTACATCTAGATAATTTCAATCTATTATGCTTACTACATTGTATAAGCAAGAAATGCCAAGGTATTAGTTCATTTCTATTATAAACGTTATCGAAACCAAACTTTTTTTCGTTTATCTTGAAAGTAAATTGCTTCAAGAAAAGATTTAATCTGTGTTCAGAGCTTTCAACAAAATTTTAATATTTTCTAAAATAATAGAAAGTAATAAAGACACGTTAACTCCTCCCGAATTTGAATATTTGGTTAAAGACGCAGAATTAAATTTTTTGAATACAAAATCCAAAAAACTGTATGAAATATTTTATAAAAAATTTATGAATGACTGCAATGATAAAAAGATAGAATAATGTTCAGAAAACGTTTTACCGGTATACTTTGCAGAAGCAACCAATAATTCAAAATCTTCGGTTTTATGGTCTACATATTCTATGTGAGATTACATTGCATTTCAACAATACTCTAGATATATCCAAATATTCTAAACTTCTAGTCTCTTTAAAGTGGCAATCAGATGGTCCCGTGCCAAAAATTCCGAGTAAGAAACCAAAAATTCAGCAATTTCTTTCATGTACAAAAATTTTTAAATTCTTCAATGAGCAATTTGTTGTTATTTTAGGTTGCTTTAATTTCAGGCATAGCGGAAGCATGTAAGAGTGATGAGCTACACCGAGTAAAAAAAGAGAAAATTGAAGATATGAGGGAAAATGATTCATTACTCTTCCTGACACGAAGACGAAAAAATTACCCTCACCTATTGTAGTGGATCATTTAGACTTGTACAGAAAATATGAATATTGATGACAATCAGCCTAGCTTAATCTAGCATCAAAAATATATGTTAGTGAAACATTTTTTTCAGATCCCAAAAAACCAAATAACATAAGTTGTAGCAGTACTTCTTCACAAATAAATGAAAATATTTTTACTATGATCACAAATGGCAAAACGTATTATCAAGCCAGTGGAGTGATGTTGGAAAATTATTCGCACATTACTATAAATATCCATAACAATCATTAATAATATGGATTTCCACCTACTTACATTTTTGCCATGTTCTGTGTTATATTTTTTCTGCTCTGTTCTATGTTTTTATTTAATTATTTATTGATGTTCGAGTTGAAATTTTAATAAAATTTTGAATTTTGTCGTTCTTTTTATACCTAAGTATCTACCTTGAATTATATTTTCCACAAAAATATACTTCCAGTAACTTTGTTTTGCAGTTTATTTATTACAGTATTTTTTCATCGGATGCTTATGCAAAGCAAGAGTAAGTAATAGTCATGAGTAATAGTCGTTTTCACCAGTCATAATTTTTTAGTAGTAACAAACGGAGAATTTTCAGTCTCACGACTTGAAACTTGCGACTTTACTCAACATGGGTACATGTTTTAGTTAACATCAGTATGGTATTTTCGCTCAGCTCAGGTCATTATTGCAGCCTCAAACTGCATTTATGAATCATTTTTATCTGAATTTTGGCATAAATTCTAGATAAGACTAGATAAGATGAATTTGAATCATAGCCGATTTTATTACTGAACCCTCGTTTATATGAAACTATCAAAATTATAATAAAAGATGTTTTGACATTCTTTATAAAAAAAAAGATTTTCATAAACTCTCAATTTCACAGAAAAACTTGTCTGTACTGTGAGTTTCAAAAAGTTTTCATCATATTGGAAACTTTTAATTATCCATTTGACAGAAAATTTTATTCTTGATAAAAATTGGTGCATTGCAGGAAACTTGAATTTGAGTTGTCAAAATTCTAAATTCACGAACGGTGTCCAGGGAAAACAAAAAATAGAGATTTTAATCAAAAGTAAACTACCCTTATTTTTGACATTATTGAAAAAGTTTATTCAGAAAAGTTGTTTAAATTTGAAAACAATATTCAGATTTGAAATCACAGCCACCTACGTAACAAAACAAAAAAAATCTATTTTTCATGGTTCTAGCCTCAGAGTACTAGTATCTCATATACATCTTAGGCGCCTTCCTCATATTACTAAATAATATTTCAATTTGAAATTCAGTCTACTTTATTATTCGAATTAGTATATCTATGTTCTCTTAATTGTTCAAATTTTTACTAGTTTTTTGGTGCAAAATTGATATTTCACTCTGTATAACTGTCATAACTATTAGTATGGTAGTTATTATAGACATGTGAATTTATCGTTAGGTTGTGTCATACAACGTACAATATGAGTATAGTATAAAATGAATTTTAATAAATATTTGGAATACATGAATGAACTCAAACGAATAATTAAATAAATCACAGCGAGAAATAATTAAAAAAAAAAACGACGTATAACTTCTTACGTGCGTACATGAGTACACACACACATATTTTTTTTTGCATCTGCAGCATATGATGAAAAAAGTAAGTTCTTTTTGTACGATGTGCAAAAGAGCTTTTGAGGAAACAGTAACTTTGGATTATCTCAGCTGTGCTAATTAAAATTGTTCATTCTTGATCACCTAAGTAAAGTTTCTCAGAAGTCAATTCAGTAACTTTTTGCTAAAAAACATTTTCTCATCTTGCAGTGAAACAAAATGTACCTAGTTCAATACCTGACTATTTAAAAAAAATTCAGTTCATTCAATTATTCAACACCCCCCTGTTTGTTAGAGGGATATTTCAAACTAGTTGAATGAATCATGAATACTTGATAATAAGATTTACGAATTACAGAATTGAAAAAGTAAGTGGTATTTGGAAACAGTTATGATTTCGGATACTTTCATTTATATTGAAAATTCCACTAATATAATGCGTTTTGACCAATGCTACAATTCATATTTGAAACTTCATTTTATATGTCATCTATTGGACTTCCCCGCACTGATGGGCCACCCTATATATGTATGTGCCGTGGACCTTTAGGTGTCTCTGAACTTTCTCCAGAGGAATTTGAGAAAATCTCTGTTTATGGGGATGCGCAGCTAACATAGACCTTATTACGTCAACTATCTTGAGAAAATAAATATTGCTTATTCAGTTCGATGATAAGGCATGCTGAAGTAATTTCAATAATTAGAACCAAAAATGTTCGTGATCGTTAAACACGAGTTTTGATAAGTATTTTATCTACAGCACTCATAAAACTAACATTCAAACATTCACTTCAAAAATTAGAAGTAACATCTTTATCGACATTTGGAGCAACTATGTAGATTTAACTGGAGATTAATTAGGTTGCATTCGTAAACCGGGTATACCAAACATAATTATTGGACTAGTACAAACAGCACCAACTCAATTAGGCTGGAAAATGCACCTTAGCTCGGAAGTCATCTTTCCATCAATTTAATTTCCAGTAATTTTATAAATATAACCAGTTACTGAAAAATTTAATATTCATCTAGATCCACTATAGGATCTTAATGAGGATCTAGAAGTAATTTCGAATTGGAGTGAAAGTAACCAGGTTCAGTTCAATGTCACAAAAACCAAGGTATCAGTTTTCTCCAAAAAGATGAATGTCTCCGAACCGGATATAATGATGTCAGGACAGACAATTCCTCTTTCTGCTTCGATAAGTTTGTTGGGGGTTAAAATGGACACCAATATGCCTTGGCACAATCATGTCGCTAGAATTGCAAAGGCTGCTTCTCAAAAGCTCAGAAAACTGTACAGACCCCAGCAACTTTTGATGCTTTATAAAGCTCAGATCAGACCTTTTTTGAAGTATTGTTCTCATGTATAGCGCTCTACCCCCAAGCATTCCCTGAAGCTGCTGGATTCTATCCAGAAAAAAGTCATCCGCCTGATTGGTGACGCAAACATCACTTGCAACCTTGATAGTTTGGAACATAGAAGAAAGGTTTGAGATTTGTCTC
>WOGR01000589.1:266-24177 GCA_015342045.1 Leptinotarsa lineolata | reverse complement strand
TATAAATCGAATCATATGAAGGAACAATTTGTTGTTGGTTAGTACCTCGTTCACGAGGTGGGGCACTGACAAACGTGTTGTTCGTTGTTCTCTTCAGCTTAGTTCGAGGAATGATATACTGCAAGGAAATCCAATTTCAATCATGGAATATCATCGACTTTAGGTTGATGATGGCCACTACCTTGCACTGACGAGAGGCCAAGTAGCCCGAAACCGGTCTGCAAGTGTGCCCGTTCAATAATTGAAAATCGATTTCGGAAGTTGTATCGCCAACAGCCTATGAAGGAAATACTTCAGTGAAGATTTGTGCACTGACACTTGTCGGATATAATACAACTCCCTTCGAGGTATTAGTCAGTCAATAGTTGTTTTCTGATGGGTGTCAGTCCATTAACCTACAGTGTAGGGAGTTTGAGACTGGAATGAACAAATTGTTCCTTTATATGATTTGAAAACTAGTGAGGTTAGGTTAAGAAATCCCCAAAATGAAATTAATGACGATTGATTTTCATATTGTTCAGACCAGAAAAAATAGGGTGGTCTATTTGAAATAACAAAGGTATCTTTGTCCGAAATCATAAAAAAGTGACAATAATTTTTGAACATTCTGTATGATATTGAAAGACAGGTTTTATCGAAATCAATAAACTAAAGCCTCTTTTCATTTGACCAGAATTTGAAGGGATTATTTCTATATATTTCGATGTTATTTAGTTTCAAATTGTACCTAGTATTTTCATGAAAATAACCGTTATAGTAGGTAAATAGTTACTCATATGAAATCATATTATTTTTTTCTGATCGATTCAAAGAAGAATCAAAATACAGGATGTTCCATTTGAAAAAACACAACTTTGATATGTCACACTTTTATGAGTCACCCTGTTGACTTTATTTTTTTTTGCCGCCATAGCTAAGAATTAATTTAATTTCAGGCCGCAGACGAACAAGAAATAAAGTGCAAACTAGGCTTCTTTCTTCACATCCCCTTTCCCCCCTGGGACATATTCCGACTCTTCCCATGGGCCGACGAAATCCTACAAGGAATGCTAGGCTGTGACATGGTCGGATTCCACATCACAGACTACTGTCTCAACTTCGTAGACTGCTGTCAGAGATGTTTGGGCTGTCGAGTCGACAGAAAGAACCTCCTAGTGGAACACGGAGGTCGTACAGTCCGTGTACGTCCTCTTCCCATCGGTATACCTTACGAAAGGTTCAAGGAACTAGCAGAAAAAGCGCCAAGAGTGCTGTCAACAAACCAGAAAATAATCCTCGGCGTCGATCGCTTGGACTACACCAAAGGCTTGGTACACAGACTCCGAGCTTTCGAGAAGCTTCTAGAAAATCACCCGGAGCACATCGAGAAAGTGTCTTTGCTGCAAATCTCCGTTCCATCAAGAACCGACGTGAAGGAGTACCAAGACCTCAAGGAGGAGATGGATCAGATGGTGGGGAGGATCAACGGAAAGTTCACCACTCCCAACTGGTCTCCAATACGGTACATCTACGGATGCGTTAGCCAGGACGAGCTTGCCGCCTTCTACCGAGACGCAGCCGTGGGCTTAGTCACTCCGCTGCGCGACGGAATGAACCTGGTGGCTAAAGAATTTGTCGCGTGTCAGATTAACATACCTCCAGGGGTTCTCATAGTATCGCCTTTTGCCGGAGCTGGAGAAACCATGCACGAAGCTTTGATTTCTAACCCGTATGAAATTGATGATGCCTCTGAGGTGATTCACAGAGCTCTGACGATGCCGGAGGATGAGAGGATTTTGCGGATGAACTACTTGAGGAGGAGGGAGATGTTGAACGATGTTAACTATTGGACGAAGTCTTTCTTGTCGGCCATGGGGTCGCTGCAAACTCAAGATGACCATGATGATATTGGGTCAATTACGATGCCTGCTGTGACTTTGGATGATTTTGATGAATATTTATCAAAGTGAGTGGAAATACATATTATATCAAAATATGGGGAGGATAACTCTTTCAGAATCTGTCGAAGCGATAATGATGGGTATTTATCTGATTTCAAAATCGCTTTCATCGCTTACTTCATGTATTTCATACAAGTTTCCAGTAGTGTACTAATAAAATACTCAATGATTGTGAATGCACGTTTTTCCTGAGTAGTTTTTTCAATGATTGTCATAACTCATTTGATACTCCAAAAAAGTATACTGTCTTGTCTGTCTCTACTCATTTCATTCCGTCAGCTACATTGAAGTAAATGAGCGTATGGTTATTTTTTGTTTATTCAAGTAGAATAATTTTCGTCTTAACTTTTGAACCTTGAAATAATAAAAAACTGGCCGTCAATTGCAATTTTGTTTGCACAATGATTTTCAGACTCTGGTGGTAATGATAATAATGAAAATATCTATTTACTGTATGATTTTAGAGTGGTAAACAATAGGTGAATGAATATTCAAACCACTTATAAGGATTTGGGTATTATTACCAATTCATGAAGTTGATAGAATCAGTTAACAAATAAATAATTCTGAGAATATCGAAACAGAAGATTTGAAATCACAACATGAAGAATTTGCAGATACTTTACTTCTATAAAGTTCTGCCCTCCAGTCTTCCGATGACGTCACGTATGATTCTTTTCATAACTTATAATCTCTACAAATATTTTCCAGGTATATTGGAAACACTCACAAACTAGCCCTCTTACTAGATTACGATGGCACCCTAGCACCTATTGCACCTCATCCAGATCTCGCTACTATACCAGCAGAAACAAAAAATGTTCTGCAGAGGTTGTCGAATGTTTCCGATGTGTACATTGCCATCGTCAGCGGAAGAAACGTGAATAACGTTAAAGAAATGGTGAGCTAATTTTCTATTTAAATTTTTGTCGTACCCTATTAAGTACGCCTATGACGACATGTGTCTGTCGGCCTCAATCTTGAATGATTGATGATAAACTTAGTTTACAAACGTTAATCCGTTTGTCAAGAGTTATGTATTTTACTGTTTATGTCCCATTTCGTCTATGAAAATATAATATTAGTTTTTGGTTTCCACTGTGGAAATATTTCAATCGTTTCAGAAATCCACTATAATTTTATGATATAATATTGGTCAATATTTGAACATACAATTTATTCACTGTAATTCGATTCTCAAACACTATTATCTAACTCAAGTAAATATGTTATTTGCTATTTTGTTTTTTATTGCTCTCATCACAAAAATATAGAAGCAATTGTTGAATAGTCAACATTGTGATATTGCGGATCATATTATATATCAGAAATGATGATGATAATGGTAATGGAGTTCTTGGTAGAATGATGCCCTCTCTGCTCTCGAATCTCCAGATCATGCCGATTTGCCGCACTGAGACAGAAATCTTAGCCGGATAAATGCAGAAGGCTGTCATCCTTGGCTCAGTGCACTTGCTTTTCAAACCTAATGGTCACTCAGTCCACGGTGTGGAAAGTGGTGTTTTGTTGATAATGCTTGCGCGCCCTGCCGGATGCATCCAGGCTTCAGGGAACAGGTTCCAACCAACGCAATCTAAGGGAAAAGTGTATAAGGTCACCCATTTGTTTCATATGGATGATCTTAAATTGTATGCTTCTGAAAAAAAAGTATTTCCATCAGTCCACAAAGGCAGTGGAAAAGTACACGCATGATATCGATATCAAATTCGGGATAGATAAATGTGCAATCGTGTATAACGAAAGACGACGATGCAGAGATAACAGAAGGGAAGTTCAGCGCGTAGAAGAATTATCTCCGCGGCAAATATCAGCACAAACTCTGACCAGCACAAACTCTGACATATCTGGTTATTATAACTGTCGAGGAAGAACAAATTTTATTCTACAAATGAGCTTGCCGTTTTAATATTACTCCACTAGCTTTCATGAACATGAAAACTTGAAAAATTATATATCTCCATAGAGGTTTGCACACAGTTGAACTTTTCACGAAAACATGAAAACCGTGGACTCTTGAGTTAAGAGTCTTCACATGCCAGAATGGTACTGGATGGAGCCTGTAAACCCTTCAGGAGTTAGGATCCCCTTTTCTGCATGGTGCGGGAATTGAAACATTCCTCTTTATGGCAGCTGCCCAAGCGTCTGATGGGTTCGGTTTGGTTTTCGACACCGAATGAGCTAATTACAACTCTGTCACCGAATTGGAACTTGTTCAGCAAAAGTTCCCGATGAATGCCAGAGAATCACTTCACTGCTGGAATATCACTCCACTCACAAGAATAAACCAATGCATAGAGTCTATTTCGACAACATTGAAGACATCGGCCTGTATAAGCACCTGTCTTCCGCTTTCCTCAGGTAAAGTGGGCTGTAGTCGAAAACTGAGGGGTTCATCTTGGCCTGCCTGAATGGTGTCTTCGGCACATCAGTTTACCGCAGTCACTTGAGGTTCCTGACACAGGTGACACGGTCTCAGCTTGTATTCATCGATATAATGCCTCTTTATTACCATCTACGACATTTTTACGGTATTCGCTAGATACCGTTGTTTACCTATGCTCGGGGGGATTTTGAATTCGTCGTGGGTAATGAGAAGTGTCGAATTTATTGGAACTATTCATTCTCCACCCTCAGGCTCACACAAGCTGATAAGCCTGATGTAGTTCTCCTCGACCATCAGAGCAAGACGATATTCGTCATAATTTCCGCTCCTGATGAGATCAATATCGCTCAAAAAGAAAGAGATAAACGAATGAAATATCGAGATTTCCTTCACGAACTCGGCATACTCTATCCAGACCACTATGTTGAGATGGTTGTTCTGATTATTGAAGTCCTTGGTGAAATAATGCCCTCTCCACTCTCGAATCTCAATATCATGCCAGTTTTCCGCAAGAAGACAGAAACCTTGGCACTTTGACTAGACAAATTCCGAGAGCTGACATTATTGGCTCATTGGGTCTAGTTAGGACACAACATTTTTGGACCTCACTGTGTGGGCTAACTAAGTTTCATCTGTACTGAGTGGTATTTACTTGTACACAATTAGTATGCAGAGATTCTGAAATCTAGAGCTCGAATATACCATGCGGGAGAATGTCACAATATATTTATCCACATGCTCAATACACATCAATCTTTCAAGTGGAAGAGTAAAAAATATCAATTTGAGACCATTATGAAATGAGTGGATCACTATTTCTATAGACATCTAGGCTTCTGTTGGGGTAATGAGTGGAGTCAAAACTAGTCTAGAAATCCTGTAGGGCACTGAATGACCTGAATGTTGAGTATGATCCACTATGACTTCAACAATTTTTGGTGATACCAAAATTTTCGATACGAGCCCCATTCAAGAAATAAAAATCATAAGGAATCCTGGGAAAATGTATCTAGACCCACAAATGAGGAAACTTTTATGAACGAATGATCTGAAAATATAACTGAAGAACTGGTTCAACAGAGCAGGCATCTGGAAATAGGGACGTGTAACAGAGACCTTAACTACAGTCAATGCAGCATGGGGAAAAAGGTTTGAACGAATATGACATAGTGGAAGCAATCAATTGGTGGAAAACCAAATTCATATTTTGATGCTAATATAGGGGACACTTTTTTTAAAACATGTGTCATGAAAAGATGAGAACGTGAACTCAAACAGCCCAAAAGTAATTTGACAAATGGTGAAGATAGGTATAAAATCCAGTTTGATTTACATTTACCTCTGATTTTAAAAGAGAATGAATACTATTATGCTCCATTACGAAACCAATATTTTTCTCGACCAAATTTTGACACATAAACTCACTTTACGAAATGGGCCGGAATCTCATTTCTGAAAGTAGATGTTTGAGATTGTTGGAAGAGTTGAATATAAAAATAATTGACTTAACGAATCTGAGAATAATTTCAGTTATGTAATGGTTTTGTTGGTGTACTATGCAGGTAGGAATAGAAGGCATCACGTATGCTGGTAATCATGGACTGGAAATTCTTCACCCAGATGGAACGAAATTCGTCCACCCAATGCCAACAGAATTCCATAACAAGGTTGGTGAACTAATGAGGCAGCTACAAGAAAAAGTTTGCAGAGACGGAGCATGGGTGGAAAATAAGGGTGCTTTGCTCACTTTCCACTTCAGGGAAACACCAGTCAATCTCAGGTGAGAACTGTCAACATTAATAGTTTTTGCATATTCAAAGAAACTCATGGGTATAGGCGTGAACTTTCCTTCGATATTATGATATAAAACCATTGTTCACAGATCATCTTTAGAAAGAGAAGCAACATCCATGATTGAAGCAGCCGGATTCAATGCTGCCAAAGCTCATTGCGCGATAGAAGCCAAACCTCCGGTACAGTGGAATAAGGGTAGAGCATCGATCTACATCCTCAGAACAGCCTTCGGTGTGGACTGGTGTGAGAGGATAAGAATCATTTATGTTGGCGATGACGCTACAGACGAAGATGCAATGCAGGTAATGTCAATACCAATATGTAACGAGATATATTTCGAAATGATCCACTCAAAGAAATACATCCATTTCAATACTATTCAAAAACTCAAATGAAAATATGTTTACTTGTGAGAATGATGAGACACAGATACTGTTTTGGGTAAGTAACTCAACTTTATCCAAGCGGCAAAACTAAAATGAAAGAATCATTTTACACTTTTTCAAGCTGAGATTGTGGTCTCCGAGTCCTGTTTCATGAAGACAAGTTTATGCTGATACAATTATGAAGGAATTATGGAATCAATAATGATATAAATTAGCTTTCTTCCCTTTATTGACTCTGTGTCAATCACAAAATACTTTCGTCCCTCCTTCTTATTCCTCCTACTGATTTTTTAGGGCCTTTGATGGATCTTTTACTGTATAAAAAACTACTCAAGATATAAATCTTTTCTCGATAGACTCTCTGATTGGTAGGTTATATTCGTTCACACCTGTCATCTCTACTAATAGTCCATATACGGTAGGACGGTAGCCGATCGGGTTGACGTGGATGGTTTGCTCTACTCATTCAGTTGACCGCTGTGTGAATCGGTGGATCAAGCTGCGAGGTCGGACGATCGATTTTTACTTGCTATCGCCCAGCCCGTGCTAGGAATCACACAGATTTCACCAGATTTTCAACAGATGTTTGAAAATGCCCTTTGGCATACATAACGCCTCAGGTACTTGGCAAATTTCACCGTCACAGTAATCGGTTTCGACATTGGAGAATATTTATCAAACGATATGTAGATATTCCAACAAAGAACTGAAATATCTGCAAGTCAGAATACAGCGTATATGCTGTAATTTCAGTTTAGTAGAAGTAGAAGTGGAAACAGAAATTATATTGAAAATTTTGAATAACAGAAAAGTTCTGAAGTTTTAGTATTGTTTTTATTGGTTAGGTAGTATCGACTGTTGGGTCATTAACTACTACTTCTCAACTGGTAACGTTAATTCTCATTTATATTTTTGTGTAGAGGATTCCTTGTTTTATAAAATTGAAAGGATTTTTATTTGTTCCTCATCATTCAATAAGCATTCTTGTAATGTTTTAGGTATATCCAGTGTCTTCCTAAGTTCTTCGTAAAGTTTACATTCGATTAGAATGTGATGGACCGTTTCTATTCTACTGCAAACGTTGCATGATTCTGGTCTATCGCCCCATTATATGTATAATGAAGTGAGACGGGAATGTCCTATTTTCAAACAGGTTAGGAGCACTTGTTCACGTCGTGTCAACTTGCACAAAGAGTTTGGCAGCTTTGAGTTTTCCATTATCACTATTCCATTCTGATTGCCATTTATGTTCAATATCGATGTCCACTATTCTTCGGGGATCATCGGATCGAATAGGTATGTCATCAATTTCGGTTGTACCTGCTGCTTGACAGGCTGCGTTATCAGCTGCTTCATTTCTAGGGATTCCGACATGTCCCGGTGACCAAATAAAGTTTATATTTTTTCCGTTTTCTATTATCCAGTTGGTCAATACCATCAATACGATCTATTGAATAAGCAGATCATCTAAAAAAATGTTCTCCATAACCTGGAGAGAGCTCAGAGAGTCTGTGTATATTATGATAGTATTTTGATCAACTGATTCGGAATAACGAATGGCATATAATTCAGCAGTGAATGAATATGCTTGAAAACTCTGGAAGTGCCCAAAAATGACTCCCTACTGGCGTATGAAATGTGTTTCCCACTCCATTTCGCGCTGTGATATAATATTGTTCCAGTTTTCTGTGTATTATGACGACTCTTTCTCCTGATCTCTATTGTGCAGATAGCAACAGGTTAGTATAAGAACTCAATCGCTGTCTAAGGAAAGCAATTTGTTGCAAGATAATGGTGCGAGACTTGTTTCCGATCATAAATTCAATGCAATATTCTTGCACTTTCTAGG
Organism: Leptinotarsa lineolata; assembly: GCA_015342045.1. Taxonomy (NCBI): domain Eukaryota; kingdom Metazoa; phylum Arthropoda; class Insecta; order Coleoptera; family Chrysomelidae; genus Leptinotarsa; species Leptinotarsa lineolata. The sequence continues at coordinate 15,804 of WOGR01000589.1, read as the reverse complement.
AATCAAGGATTGAGAGGTGAGAATTTGTCAGTGGTTATCACTCAGAAGATAACACTTCTGAGGGGTTACCGTTCGTGAGGTAATTACAAAAGAACCCTAATCACTTTTCTCTCTCATCTGTACACCAAAATGAATCTATACAACTTATCTGAAAACATGAATATTTTCTCTGGACCGAAAACGTCACCATTAAAGATGGTGAAATTAATATCATGAAGTTTCAAGGACAGTTGGTGAAAGTGAAGAGATGGTTTATGAAAGTTGTTTTTCAATTGTATCATTTAAATATTTCATATTCTACATATTATCGAACAACTTTTTTATATTTTCTGAGTTAACGATGTGTAAGTGCAAGATAAAAACGTCTAGCATGATAAAAAAATACGTTTTTTCATAATGAGAAACACTCCATTTATTTGAATAAACATATTAATCAGTATATCTAGGTGTGGTTAGATAATTGAAGGAAATCCTTTTTTTATAACAACACTCGAGTTCTGGAGTGATACCATTATATCGTATCAAAGAATAAATATATGAATGAGAAAGGAAATTACCACTCGAGATTTGCATTTATCTTCGATGAAATCAAATTTTGCAAGTATTGAAAATATTTTCAGAAGATCAATAGAAACTTCATTCAAATATATTCATGAAAAACATTTTCTAAAGAAATTATGGTCAATAATAAAAGTAGTATGCTTTGATCAACCTATTATTCGTTTGTATCGAATAGTTGGCTGAAGAATTTCAATCATCTTCGTAGCTACTATGATTCTAGCAAACTTATGTCGCCTAATAAATTGACAAGAAATGAAAATCAAACTTTTGTGAGCGATTTAACTGGAAACAATAAATTGTGTAAGTATAATTGTCTTACTATATTGACACCAACACATTTTTCCAAAACAATTAAGTCATCTATTGAACCCCACATCCCTTGATCTGATTCTGTAGTGAAACATTTTCAGATATTACTGATACATGTTCGATGCAATCAAAGCAGGCACTTCTTCAGCTAAGAATCCAATATATTGCTTTGCTGACGACAGCACATTTGTCTCGTCATTTCATTTGGATTCCAGGACATCAATGAGGATCTAGAGGTGATTTCGAATTGGGCTCGATATAACGAGGTTTAATTCAATGCCACGAAAATCCTAGCATCGGGTTTCTCCAAAAAGATAAATGTCTCCGAACCGGATATAATAATGTCAGAATAGAAAATTCCGCTTTCTGCTTCGATGAGTTTGTTGGGTGTTAAAATGGACATTAGTATGTCTTGGCACAATCATGTCGCCGGAATTGCAAAAGCTTTGAACACTGTTACGAACCAGAATACTGTACAAACCTCAGCAACTTTTGATGCTTCACAAAGCTCAGATCAGAACTTTGGAGTGTTGTTCGCATGTATGTATGTAGCTCCGCCCCTAAGCATACCTTGAAGCTGCTGAATTCTATCCAGGAAAGAGCCATCCACCTGATTGGATACACGAACATCACTTGCATCCTCGATAGCTTGGAATATCGAAGAAAGGTTGGAGATTTGTCTTTCTTCTATCGATAGTTTCACATGAGGTGCTGAAGTGACTTGGCACTTCATATTCCATCAAGAGCTGTACAATGCAATGGACTGTGGCTGCTCTTCCTTCTAAGGTTCAACTCAGTATACCTCAAACTCCACGGTTCGAGAACTTTTTCATTTGGAGAACTGCGTTTATGTGGAATAAACTTCCTGAAAATGTTTTTCCAGATGAATTTATTCTCCAGCGATTGAAATTCAACGTGAATCGCTACTTTTGCGCAGGTATCGCTCTTAGAGCGCCTTGAGTATTTTATTGTAGTGCTTTCGTGAAAAAAAATATCACATAATCTCTGAGTCTACATGCTTTTATAGTGGACCCTTGATCAACTCGATTTTGAGGGTGTTTTTTTTCATTATCACTGCACGCAAACGTAGATGAATTGTTTCACAAATATACGTATTTCTCTATGTTTTTCGAATGAATTAACGGAAAATTTATGTTTCATTTATTCTCAACTTTGAATTATAAGTATTGGGTGAATTTTAGGGATGATGAATTCATGAATGCTGTTGTGACATTTTGCTTCATCAAAGATATTCCTAAGGAGGTTGATACCTACATATTACGTGCCAACATGAAAAATCGCCCCATTATCAATTTTTGGGCGAAACTAGATGTCAATGTCGGATAAAATAGTTTTTTGAGGGAAAAACGTGTGACGTTATTGGTCACCGAGAAAACACCGGACATAAACACACTCTTGAAGTATTTCCATGACTCTGCAAACAAATCATAAATGTCATAATTTCAACAAAATTTTCATTCAAATCTCACTCTGCTGCATCCCAATAAATTCTTTAGAATTATGAAGTCTATTCATAAATCAGTTGCACACATTTCGTATAGTTACACTGCAGGACCTTCTATTTATAGAATAAATAGAAGGGTGTGGCATCACGATACCACACCTGCTCAGTCGTTATTGCAAGTTCGTAATTCCTTGGCAAAGAACAACATCGTAATCATGCTTCAGCCACCGTATATACCAGATATGGCTCAATACGGCTTTTTCATGTTTCCAAGATGAAAGAGACCCATGGAATGATGGCGTTTTGTGATCATTGAGAAGATATAAACCAAATCGCTGAGAGATCTCAAGGATATACTAAAAAATGTATATCAGATCCTATACAGTCAGTGAGCATACTTGAAGACAGGCTTTTAATCAAATCATTTGAAGGAACAATTCCTTCAGACCAGTCTCAACTTCCTACACTGTAGGTTGATGGTCTGACACCTATCAGAAAACAACTACTTCCTTGGCTAATACCACGAAGGGCGTTGGATTATATCCGACAGGTGTCAGTGCAGGAATCTTCACATAAGTAGTTCCTGCATATGCTGTTGGCGATACAACTTCCGATATCGATTTTCAATTATTGAACGGGCACACTTGCAGACCGGTTTCGGACTATTTGGTCTCTGGCCAGTTTTCAAGTATGCCCACTGACTATATGTGAAAAGTTGTCTTTCCTTATATGAGCAATTGGGCAAATTTCAGATATGCGGTTGGTTAGTACCTCGTTTACTAGGTGGGGCGATGACAAAAATGTCGTTTGTTGTTCGCTTCAGCTCAGTACGAGGAATGATATGCTAGAAGGAATTCGAAGTTTAATCATAGAATATCATTGACTCTATGTTGATGATGACCACTACCTTGCACTGACGAGAGGCCAGATATCCCGAAACTGGTCTGCAAGTGTGCCCGTTCAATATTTGAAAATCGATTCCGGCAGTTGTATCGCCAACCTCTTTCTCCTTTGAAACTTTCACCGCTAACGAAATAAAAGAAATAATACGAGATTTAAAAAACAAGAAACCTACTGGAAAAGATAAAGTCCCAGTCTATCTTCTGAAAAAGTGTGCTTCAGACATAGCACCTGACAGAACAATAATCCTGAATAAATCAATTGAATTAGGACAATTTTCAAGTCGCCTAAAAATATCGTTAGTGACACCTATTTACAAAAAAGGAGATAAAATGTCCCTCATGAACTACTGACCTATTGCGCTTCTGAGCACTTTATCAAAAGTTCTAGAAAAAGATTCATCAAAATGAATAAATAGCTTTCTGTGTGAGTTTGATTTACTGAATAAAAAACAACATGGATTCAGAGAAGGTCATTTCACTGAAACGGCAACAATAGAGTTCATACAAATAACAAACGAAAAACTAGAGAGAAAAGAGTCCACTATGGACTTTTCTTCGACGTGTCACGTGCATTCGACACGCTAAACTTTGATTCCATAGTAACAAAAACAAATGCTCTCGGAAGCATATCACAATTGATCCGTTCATTTCTAGAAGGTCGTAAGCTAATACTGAAAATCATTGAACAAACTTCCGAAGATTACTTAATCGACACTGGTATTCCCCAGGGGAGCGTTTTCGGCCCCTTAATTTTCTTATTGTTCATCAATGACCTTCCTGATTACATTAATGACGGAGAGGTTTTTATGTTCACTGACGATACATCTATAAAAGTATCCAGCTCAGATACAAATGAGCTACTCAGAAAAACAAATAACCTTATTCTTCAATTTGATAATTGCCATGAATCGTGAAATTAAACCTGAATAGCTTCGACGAAACACGTATTGAGTTCTCGTAAAACTATTTAATGAAAATTTCACAATGAGTGTTTATTTATTTACCAACATAGGGAACCCACTTTATAATTTTAGTTCAGGTGGGCTTTGAGAAAAAAGAATGGAAGTTTTTATATATTTTTTTCAAATTGCCTAGGGACAATTGAAGAATACCATAATTCTTATAAGAGTGACAGAGACTACTGAAATGATCACAACTTATCAATAAAAATTTTTTTCATCCTGCGTTTGAAACAGTCTAAAGAGATTTCAAAATATTGAATATTGCAAATTTCGTTGAACGTTTTGAGCATTCTATAAAGTGGTAAATTTTAAGCAACATTTGTCCTTGTGCAAGTTAACTTGAAGAATTCTGTACGCCACAACTTTCTACCCTGAACTTGAACTCGATTTTGGAAAAAAGCTCTGGACAGTGAACTAATCCTTTCATCAACTTGAAGACAATGTAAATCAGCAACAAATACAGAAACAGATTACAATTGGAATCCGATTTGAGATTACAACTGAGTACCAACATCAACGCAAATATTACTAATTTGATTGCAAAAAAGCAGCACCAATCCTCACATCGATACAGTCTTTCAATTTTTTATGAAAAAGTTACTTTTTGCAGTTCTACAATGAATTGTTCAAAATTTATTATTGTATTTTCTTACTGAGTGAATTTTTGAAATTGTACTTGAATTTCTAGGGATCCGTGGTCTGAAAACGGTTAAGAAACACTCCCCTAAGGGGATGAACTAGAGAAAGATCGTGGTACAATTCTTATTGAAATTTTGAGAAGTAAATTGATGTGAGATAGATAAATTCAAAGACCACTGAGCGAGGTATCACGAAACCCTTGTTCCTATTCAAAAAAACATCATGTTTTCACATAAATTCCATCCAACTTCAATACATTACCCTGTTCAATAAGGGGAACTCTTCACGATCGCAGTATGTATCTGGCAATATCGATTGAGGTAAAAGATGAAAAAAGAATAGCTTCCACTACAAAAATAAAATCTCATAACTCTTTTTTTTTCAATAATTAACTGATGTACCTCAATTTTTCTATGTGAGATTTGCAACGTTTCAGGCCCTCAAAGGAATGGCGGCCACCTTCAGGGTCACCACCTCGCAAATCACCAAAACATCTGCGGAACGTCGACTTCCTTCGACGGATTCCGTCCTGACCATGTTGAAATGGGTGGAGCGGCATCTTAGCCGAAGGAAACCAAGTCTGGATGCTGCTAGTTACCGAAGAAACTCCACCCAGTTAGCGAAGCATGCCATGCAGATGGAGATGTCGATGACTCAGAAAACTTCGCTCTCTCCCGACGTCATTCCTGATAACATTTAGAAATTTCGTAGCTTTAGTGGTTTTTGTAAATAATAGAATAGGCTTGTACTCGTTGCGCTGGGTGTACTGTTACAGTAGACGTTCCAGAGGTTGATTTAATCAATAACTAAGTAACCGATAAGCAGTTTATTTGTGAATTAACGGTCATGTCATGGTTTCAGTAAGATGTCTGCAGATAGTTCTGAACAATTGCGTTCGTAATGAGATGATCACAGAAATGATTTATAAACAATGTAAATATGATCGTCATCTTGATAACTGTTCGTTGTGTGGCATCGACTATACATTTTTTCAATAAATTGATGGATGTATCCGTTGTTATGTGACAGGAGACCATTGTGAAAAATGATAAATAAAACTTTTTATGTTTTTTCACCACTGGTACACACATTGACAAAATTCTGGGACCTCCCTCGTAAATTTTAAAACAAAATATCCATCATGGCTTGTTTTTTTGTACATTTCATCTATATTTCTTTCACCTGTGCTAGGCACGCAAAAATGTTTACAAAAACAATTTCCTTTAATTTTAGATACCAATGTTTAAAACGTGGTTTATATCGAATAAGCGTCTTCAAGTGATTGTTGAATTCTTTTTCGCAATTATGCCTGGCAATAAAATTTCAGTGTTCTATAGATGCAAGAATAGTGGCTTTGCATGATGAGGGTCTGCCGAATCATCAAATCGCGGATAGACTAAGGATTCCCCGCACTTCAGTTATCCGAACAGTGCATTTGTACCAGGAAACTAACAGCGTTGACTGGAGACGTGGAACTGGGCGTCCTGGAGTAACTAATTCAAGAGAAAATCGGTATCTCGCAGGATATGTAAGTCAGAATCGAACCATAACCGTCTCAGCAGTCTGAGATCTTTTGAGAAGAACATTTGGTCGAATAATTTCCAGGCCATGTAGAGTACAAACGTTACTTCCTAGATACATAGCCGCTCGTCTACAGTGGACACAGGAACACAGAGACTAAGTTTTAGCTCAGTGGCAAAACGTCATTTTTTCGGACGAAATCAGATTTGATTTAGTTAGTGATAGTCGGCGACACAGAGTTTGAAGAGGGCCAGGGCGTCAAGAAAGACTATCTCTTGCTTGAGAAATCGTTCCATACCAAGGAGGATCGGTAATGTTTTGGGGTGGCATAATGCATGGTCATCGTACGCAGCTCATTCTCATTCCAGATACTTTGACAGGAGATAGATATGTTCGAAACATTATTTATCCCCTCCGAAATGAAATTGGAACCAATTTAATTTTCATGGATGACAATGCTAGGCCCCATCGCACGAGAAGGGTACTGAATGCACTAGAGATTGAGATAATTAAAAGATTACCGTGGTCAGCAAATTCACCAGACATGAATCCCATTGACCACATGTGGAATTTCGTTGGACTAGCAATCTCGAACAGAATTAATTCTCCTAGCACCGACCCGGAACTCACACGCGCGGCCTTAGAAGAATGGAACAACATCCCAATGGATACCCAATGGATACCATTAATCCATTGTTTCCATGCACAGGCGAGTTAACACCTTACTACAGAACAGGGGAGGACATATTGAATATTAATGCATTTTAGATTTTGCTGTAAAATAATTTTCTTCTACATTTCAGATTCTGGTAATCGTTTTAATATGCACTATTTTTCGTTTGCATTTTCTTTCTTGTCCAGTTGAAATTGAATTCAGTCAATTTGCGTTGGTAACATAAGCAAATTAAATGTTCTTTGTAATACACTTCTTGACTTATGATGTCTATAAGACAATTACATGGGGGTCCAAGAATTTTGGCTATGTGTGTATTTGTAACGTAACAGCGGTTTCGTTTGAAAATGTCCTCATAGGACTAAGCTGCAATAACGTTAGTTACGAATATAAGTGGTAAAAAAATATAGAAAGTTTTTTCCATTATTGAAATATTTGGTGGAACATTGAAATTCATAAATATGTCTCATTTTGAATATGGTGAGAAATATGTACTTTCCTTAATGATGAAATTCTGTAACATTCCATATTAGAATTGAAATATTTCATTTCCGTGATACTGAAACAAAAATAAGCAGATATCGGAAGCTGAAAGTTATCCAAATCCAAAATGATGACACTTTGAGAGTTTATCGAAAACATCATTTCAAGAATGCAAAAATGACCAATTGTTTTTATTTTTTAGAAAGCGAATCATGAATTCTGTATCTCACATGTAATTTTTTTTTCTCAGTTGTAGTTTTTGGTAAAACTTTATACATTATAAATATTCCTAAAACAGCAAGATTGGGATCATGAAGCATATATTTTCACTAATGTATCATCAGAAACCGTAACAGAAGACGTTTAATATATATATTTTTCATTCTATAAATATTCAGTAATACATAATCACATTTTATACGGGACCATCTCGTGCGACTTGCTAAAAAATGTGTATTGCTTCAAATCGCCTTCCTATTCATTATTTCTCGCCGTGGATAATTTTGTATATGTATATTATACATCACCTTGAAATGTTGATCAATTCAAGTCATCTATAATATAAATATAGTAAGTAGTGGTGATGTAAGTTAATAGCGTATGTGTATCAATACTTTTTTTATGAATTTTGTTCATGATGTTAATATGATGCTTTTTACCATACTAAAAATTTCCATCACATTTCGTATGTACTTTCTGAGACGTACTTATCATTGAGTTCATGTTATACAACTTCGTAACTGAGGTTTTGTCGCACAAAATATCAAATTTTCACGTAACAGACGCCTTTGTTACGTAAACACCAAAAAATGTTTAACGTGTTACCTCAAGATATTGGTCATAAATCGAGTACACATCCACATTTATCGAATAAAAATGAGACCATGGAACTAAATACCAATGAAACACATCCCAACAGTTTAGTGGACTAGCCCTCACATGCAATGTCAAAGAAAGAAACTTTTTCCAAACGAGCAATATCTATCAGTTTTTATAACGTTATAACATACTATGAAGAATGATAAGAAATTGAAAAAGATCATTTGAATACTATCTATCCCAAACATATTTTTTCACAATTACTTCGAATGTTAGGACAAATTTTATGTTTTCAAACTTGGTTGGTAGCTTATTATAAATTGTTACACCATTGTGGTTTGCAGAAGTCCATGTAACTGTATTTAGGAAACAATTTAATCATCTCCTAACTTTCACGTCATAAGTAATGGAATAATGTGCTTACATTTTTTTCTTGATTATGTTTTAATTGAAGTAATTATCAACAGAAGAAAATTTTTACGGAATCACTTCAAATTTCTGATGAACATTACAATATATTCAGTTCGATAGAAGTTTGTGAGAGTAGAAGAAAACAAGTCAAATTTATGGATATAGGATAAGATAAATATTATCCAAGAGTTTATTTGAATTCAGAGTCTTTGTTATTTTCTTTTCTTTCAATTTCTCCTGTTCAATACATTATTGTATCAAATTCACGGGACTCTTCATGAATTTATTTTTATTTTCATTCCTAATAATTTCCGAAACTAGTATCAATGTATTTTCTGTACGATAATTTCATAGTGAATCATATCAGATGCGTTTGAAAATTTCCGGAAATCCTTTTGCCAGAATAAGCAAGCACTGAAAAAAAGTTTTATACAAAACTGGCAATTTTCAAATCGCTTCATTCCATGAATAATATAGAGACTAAATATGTGCCAATATTGAATATTCGAATACTCAAAACACATATCAATTTCAATCAAGTTGAAGGAGATGCAAATACTCATCCAAATGTAAACTTCCAAATCAAAGCATTTCTTGTTTATATGATTATCATTTGAGTTGATGCATGAAAGCCTCTAGAACAACTGAATCAACACCCTGTATGTTATTAGAATTCTAAGTGTGATTTTTCCAGACTGAGAATATGTATCGCACAGTCAAATATCATCTCAACAATATCGTGATTTTATTTTTATATTTTCAAGAGATCTTCATAACCAGAAAGCTGAAAAAATCTCCAAAGTATATTTCTTTGGGATGAAACAGAAATATTATTTTTGGCGATCTGAAATAAGGCATTTTTTTGGTATTACCAGTTGTTTCTTTAAAACAGTTGAATTTTATGTTATTGAATAATAATAAATATTATATTGTCAGATATGCCTTTTTATTGTCATCCGTTGATTTTCCTACAAAATTTCTTAAATGGAAAAATATTGACATAGAAAACAAAACCAGAACTTTTTTGTCTAGTTACAATTGCGTAATATATGTATAAAATATACAGTATTAGGCACCGAAAATGAAACAAATCGAACATCTCCAAGACATATTTGTTGATTAAACCAGGTCGATTTTGAATTCAAGAGGGACGTGTTTCTATCATAACCTCAATTATCCTCCCCGCCTTATTTTGGCAATCACTTATAAAATTTGAATAGGGAAAGTTTCAAATATGACATAGGTATCATCAAAACGGTAATTTTATGAGGAAATTATTGACGTGATTATGCACTATGAGACTCCATTTTGGTGCCCTCTTGCGGGAAAACTACTGTTCTGCAATTCAAATTATGACACTTCATTTGAAACTTATTGTGTACAAGTAAAAACTAGAAAACCGTATATGATGATCCTTGAACTCTTCTCCACCAATTGCCATACATGACTACGGAAACATTACCTGACATTTTGCATCATTCATGGATGAACTTGATGATATTGTTTATTCCGTGAGAGGGCTCTGAAATCACTTTTCTGAAGGAATTTCTTACCTAGTACTTTCTTTAGTATTCGAATTATATGAGTGATAATCAATAATGTTGGATCTGTTTTGGCTTTATTACTCAACAAAGTTGTCTGAATGACATTTCATCTATTATGTTTTTGATGCCGCGCACGCTTTATTGGATATTGATGAAGATATGAAAGGGAATATTTTACAGATTTTTCGAATTTTATCAAACGCCGTCTATAGGATCGATAGAAAACTCTATTTTCGTATATCTAAGATGAACAAGACTCTCGACAAATGTCAGGCCTATCCTTTCGAAGACAGTTTTGTGGTTCAGCCTAGAGCCAGTGATGAAACCTAGGCGGGTCGAAACAGTGCTGTCTGGTGTTGGGGTTATGATGAAGTAATGTCCCTTCCGAATTGAAACTGGATCTGTTTTTGCTCAACAAAGTTGTCTGGATAATATTCGATCTCTTATGTTTTCAATGCCGCGCACACTCCATAAATTGTTGATGATGATAAATCAGAAAAAATTTCATAAGTTTTTCCAACTTTAGTATACGCCATCTATGAGATCGATAGAAAACTCTATCCTCAAATATCTAAGATGAAGGAGACTCCTACAGATGGCGTTTTCGAAGACAGTTTTGTGGTTCAGCCTAGCACCAGTGATGAGACCTAGGTGGGTCGAAACAGCACTGTCTGGCGTTGGATCACCAGTTCATCTAGTTGCCTTGTAGTGGAAGCTGCAGTGAAAACCCAAGGATGATTCTCGTTTGTCGGTCGATGTCGAAGTTTAGCTTCGCCACTGACTATCTGGGGAGCCTCGTTTTTCTTTGATATCTGGAGGTCAAGTTCTCTGTCTTGCCTATAGATGGTGTCTCTGTAGAGGGAAATGTCATCACCTCTACTACTACAAGCTGTAGTAGATGAAAGTTCAGAGTCACCTTTCGACTGGTTCTAGTCTACATCTGTAGCTCAAAAACAATAATTTTAATTCGATAAAAACTCAAAAATGAAATTTTGGACAATTCCAAACGCTAAACTCTTTATAACCGCATCAACATCACCCCCCTAGAGGACGTTATTTAGATAGGATCGTATCTCTCTCCCTGTAGAAATAGCAAATAAGGAGCTCGCATTTCCTGGGGATTCAGTACGTATTCTTTCTGCACGGTGTTGACCGAAGAATCGTACTACCTAAGCCAAGAAATTCTAGTCGACGTAGAAGGTATCGGTTACATAATACCCAATGTTGGCATTTTTTCCATCGTGGTAAACGACGTCGTTCCTTCTGGTTGGATTTTCTTCATTTTTCGATTCCATTTCGTCCCAATCATTATTTGAAACACTGCCCAAAGCAGAGTCAACGAGAGGTTTTCCATCTCTAGTGTAATATTCAACCAACTCCTTTAGCTCAAACATTGCATTATTGGATTCATTCAAAAGGAAACCTAAAAACTCTACCGCATCTTGTTGTCCACCCTCGATCCTGTCGGTACACATATTATGCAACATTTAATAGAGCCACTTCGGAGTGAATGGGATGCCAGTAATAATTACACCTGCTTGGTAATCCTTGACATTTTATCCACTCCCCTGTCTTACGCCCTAGTGTAGAAAGGAAAGTAATCAAACTGTTCTGTGGTGAACATGCGATCAGGGTTTGCAAAATCGATTTGATGTAGCAGTAATTGATTTGATTGAGCAGACCCCTTGACTGCAAACTCTGTCTGGATCTACAAAATGGTCGAACCTTTTGGAGTGCCTGAAGGGGCATATCTGTAGATTGTTGTTGAACTCGTATCTGGCGTCCTGCTCATAAGCGACTTCGTCGAAACTTGACGAGTTCAGACAAAATATCTTCGTTGTCGGATATGGAGAGACTTGCCCACGATCCAACTCCTTTGGAAATCAGTGCTGTTAGGGGCTATATGAGTTCGGTCAAAATACGCAGTTCAGCCTCATCTATTTCTTCTATTTTGTCAGAGCTAGACAATTCTCATGCGGGTCTTTCACTATATTGGACATCTCTGGTTCTTGCACTGTCTACTTTTGTGAGAATGACCATGAAAGGCAGGATTCTGTTGCACAAAAACATGAGGATTAGGAGAAGATATCGGAGAAAGAGAATTGTAATAAATAACGCTTTATTAGGGATGCAAATAGAACTATCATAGGCGGGTGTTGGTGGTTCATCGTCGGGGAGATCACAGTGTGCGGGTAGTAGTCAAAAGATGGAGATATGACTGATGATTGAATCACCGCAAAATTGTTTCGGGTTTGGACGTTTTTTCTCTTCTCCATTTATTCTTTCATAATGTTGACAATGTTAGTGATCAGTTTGCCTCTTGAATCTTCTACCACAAAATTTTCAGAAATATAGTCTGATTTACTTTTATTACCATTTGGATCATTTTCAAACCCGCTTGAGCAGAGAGTTCTAGATAATACACCAAAGGTGACGATTCCTTTTGGAATGTAACAACTTTTTTATATATCTGATCAACCTGTCAATGGTACCGAAATTTTGAAATCGGGAGCAAGATATGATATGGTTTTCCGTAACCAACTGGCCACTAATTACAAAGGTCAGTAAGGTAGTCAGTGAGGCCGTATGACTAAGCTATTAGCTTGACTTGCAACGGACAATTTAAGATTCACGTTTTTCTAATTTTTTTCCATAAGGTTCTATCAGGTAATTTTGAAACATAATAGAAATCTATAGTAAAATATCCAAGTCTCCAGCATCTGTAGAATGAATATATATCGACGTATATTTTCATGTTCACGTTACATCCACGATTGTGGAAGGTAATCCACCACAAAATCAGTAAGAAACAGTGACTTCCCCCTCCCCTCCCGAAAAGTGTATCAAAGAATATATTCGTCTTACTTTTTTGGTGTACCATAATGACAGAAATAACTCATGTACTTCCCCGAATTACATTCAGGCAATAGTCAAAATGGCTGCCTTCCTAACTCATATCGCAGACAAAACCAAGAAGTGGTACACGTGTGCCTTGAGTGAAGTGTGTCTGTTTGACGTTACTGATATTAAGAGTTTTCGAATTGTCGCTTTTCCAGGTGATGATTGGAGTATTTGTCCAATGAAATATCCGTATGAATCTAATAAACAAGATGTTTCGTCCCACTATAAGCTTGATTTCAAGGTATTTGTTCAAAGTAAAAAAAATGTTCAAGAACAGATACCAAATGGATAACCACACTGATGGTGTCGTTTCTCTTCTGAAACTACTGTATTGATTTTTCCTGAAGACATAACTGGTCTGTTTTAGGATGTAGATGATTCACTTTCTAGTAGAAACTAATCTTTACTTGGTATATTTAGATTTTTATGTCAACTCAGTTTCGTTCTCTTTTGGAAAAATACAAATTAATTGTTCAATTGTCATGGGATATTGTTTTGGAAAATGTTCAACGTTGATGATCTCCACTTCATTCTTACATGAGGAAGTCAATACATGCTTTTTTGAACAACACTGAGAACAATATTTTACCTTATAACAAACCGTTATTTCTCCCAGTAATCGCTCTATAGCTATTTGAGTTATAACCTATATAACCTATATTTTGAACAAAATATCATTATTGTTATAGCTCTACACTAATATTTATCATGATTGAATTAGTCACTGGCTTTTGATTCTAGGGGGCGGCTCTCCAACTTCTGAATTCGAAAGAAAAACAGAGTTTCCACATTTCCAACTGAGTACAACCTGAAGTATCCGGAAGAACTTCTTCACTATTTTGTTTCAGACTCTCAAGGGAATGGCAGCAACGTTTCGAGTAACCTCGTCGGATATCACGAAGACTTACGCAGAAAGACGTCTCCCATCTACGGACGCGGTGCTGACTTTACTCAAATGGGTGGAGCGGTATGTTAGCAGAAGGAAACCTTCAGACACTTCGTCGATCAGAGTTCCCACACCCACACTTGCCAGTCAAATCATAAAGGTTGAGATGGTAGTGGCTCCGAGGCTGGATCTCACCAATGATGATGATGACGATGATGATACAGTTGATGATGACATGTAGATCTCGTCTAGAGGAGACTTGTTTTTTGGGAATTGCGAATCTGCTCCTGAGTTGGGTACGGCAGCAACTATTAGTGCTGTTCTAGAATGTACTGAAGTTTCTGTGAGGTATTTGATGTATCGATTGAATAACTATGAATCTCGATGTTTGGTAAACATTCTGATTGCCTTTATGATAAATGTTTAAGAAGATTGAGTTTGATATTCGATTGAGATATGTGAATCAAATCAAATATCCCAGGGCGCGAACAAAAGCAAATATCGGAAAGGAGATTTCTCGAATCTATAGTATTGGGGTTGATGTACCCCCAGAGAAGTATTCTCCACTTCATATTTGCTTTTTTATAGTGATATTGTATAAATCGAGACAGAAAATACGATCCTTTACTATATTGTGGAAGGTTATATGCCCAGTGAAAAATAAAAAATGAAGTGAATTATTGAACTGCGATCTCTCATTAAATGAATGATATGATGCAGATTCACTATCACTCACTATTTTTAAGACCATGGAGTTGCGAAAATATTATTTTTCCCAATAACGTTTTGAAGTTTTCTGAAAAGCATGTGGATATTTTGCTTCGAAAATAGTACTGAATAAGCTCCAAATACTATTATCTACATACTGTTTTAGATCTATATATTCCAATCGATATATTTCGAAGCTCGTTTTTGGAAATTTGTTATCTATTGAAAAATTTGCCTTTATTCGTTCGAAAAATAAAAAGATTGGCTGGAAATTTATCATGTACCAAAATCAAAGAGTAACAAGATAAAAATGTTATATTCTTACAGTTTTTTTTTCACTGCGGGATGAAAAGCTCGCTTTTTGTCTCCTGTAAGCAGGAAAAAAGTGCCTCGTTCTCTTCCGGTTAGATAACACTAATGCGCATGCTCATATCTCACTTTTCCTGTCGGTAATCTGGCGACGAATTGTTTATCAAATTGTCTATGACAACTTGAAATACGTGACGATATTTGAATTATCAATTGAAAATGAATTCAGAAAATAAAAGTGACAGTGAATTGGATGGAGAAAAAATGATGAAAAATTAAATCAAGTTATCCAATTCATTTTACTAGATTGTGGTCTTCAATGTTATTAAAATAGATCCCATGCATTGGCTTATCTTTGTGTTGTCGCAGAAGTGAGGTGATCTCTGTGACTTTTATATGAGCCTTTTGCTGAACAGGTTCCCACTTGGTGACAAGGTTGTGAACG